>JANAWD010000211.1:0-59909 GCA_027627245.1 Meripilus lineatus | reverse complement strand
CAGCTTCCCCGCCCTCGGCTGACACGCAGACGGTTTGTGGCGGTGTTGACGCTGGCACCAGGGTACTCGTCGTCGAGTACGTGGAGTCCCCCGTCGTCCTCGATGTCACCGTCGGCGTCTCTCCCGACTTCCTCCCGTGTCTTCCCTTGACAATCGAATCCAGCGCAGATCGTACCCGCCTTTTATCGTTTGACGTGTGTCCGTCGGAAATCCCTTGAACTGTATGGTCTTGAGCCTTCCCTCCATCGTCGTCGTTATCAACGGCGAGGTAGGATTTTCTCTGGCTGCTCGTTTGTGAACCCATTAATTGTCCCGAAGTATCGAACGCTCTGTTTCAATGACTTCTCGATAGTTGGGTGTAACAGAGAAGCCCGGAAGAGATGCAGTGAGTCGTAGTGAGCGGGCAGACCCTGAACTTCCACTTATATCCTGAAATTATTCTGCAGAGAGCACCATGCAGTTGCTGCGTGGCATGTAATCTCTCCGCTCGGTGATCCTCTTCTGCTATCCTGTGCTGCGCGAGCTGTTGGCAGTGGCCGGATTCAGCGAAGTTTGCACAGCTTCCTCCCGAGCGCTGGGATTCTCCGCCATCCTCCATGACGCAACGTGAACGCAGCCCCCGGGTCGGAGAGCGGACATAATTGCTACATTAACATAACCATCCCACCATGAGCCTTTTTATCACGTTCTGCCCACAGCCCTCACCCAGCCTTTCGATACGCGAGTCGTTGATCATAATCATGACAAGGGTTCTCTGATGCACATTCCCACGAATGTATTTACAATCATTAGATTTTCAAGAAACCAACATATGCGGACATTTCGGAGGGCGGACATCGACGTATAATGGCGAACATTGGTCCATTTGACCTTTGTTCGATAGTCATCGATCTTGTCTTTACGTTCAGGGTATATCCCCTCGGTTGAAATCACTTGTTAAATTCTTCGACAATCCTGCAGAGAACACCATCATACCCCCATGTCTCGTTTCCCCACAGAGCTCTACGAACGGATCATAGATCATCTCTGGGATGATCCTGATACACTCCGTTCCTGTTCGCTCGTCTGCCGCTCCATGGTTCCTCGAAGTCGCCTTCATTTGTTTGTCGACATCCGGCTTTCAAGCTCTAAGGAGCTCGCACACTTCGTCCATATTACAATGGCATCTCCCATCACAGACATTTCTCATCACGTCAAGTTCTTGAAACTCTTAGAAGACCCGAGCAAGGATAAGTATTCTTACTCCAACCTCGCATTCCACCACCTCTCCGGAAAATTCCCCCATCTCCAGATGATCGAAGTCTCGTCTCAATCCAAGAAAGACGACGGGGAGGTTATTCCACCTCTCCTTTTCCCGTTTCACTCCAGCACCCTCGCAAAGCTCTCCCACTTTCGCTCGGTGCAGGCATTGATTTTGGGAAATTATCGATTCGGAAATTTTACTGATCTACAACGTGTAGTCAGTACGCTACCATCCTTGATGTACCTTGAATGCCTCAAGGTGACTTGGGATAACGATTCGAATCCTCCGCGTCCCCTCGTACGAGCCTCCGCCTCCAGACTCTCCAATATCTATTCTTGTAATTCCGACGTCCATCGCATGACCCTGTGGTTCTGGGCGACTGCATCATCTTCATCTACGACTCGCCGAAAACAATTTCAGGTTCCTTTTGAGCCTCATCCAGTTCTCAGACGGGAGGATGCGCACGCCATGAACGATCTACTACTCTGCGTGAAATCGATGTCGCGCATCGAAGATTCCATGTCGAAGAACAACGATTTCTTCGCTAACAATTGTTACTTCAATTTCCAAAAACACTGGGATATTGGACACTGTAAGTTCTCGGAAGAATCACATGTTTTTAATTGATGGCTGATCTCCCGGAAATGCAGGGGTACTAGAACATCGGTATTCTCATATGTTCTCGTCTCCTCGAATCGCCTTCATCATCACCGCCTCTTACGATGAGGACAACCCCGATTATACACTGCCGAATTTTGCCAACATCCGAAGAGTGGAGATTGAAATTCCTTCTCAACGGGATAACGTCATCAACGATGACTACGTTCTGATAGATTCACACTTGTCTCGCCTTCAGCGGGAATACCATTTGCAAGACGTTGTTGTGGACTTGGCATATCGCATCTCTTCCAAGGCTGTTGTTGTTACTCCCAGAGAGGAAGTTGAGAACGTAACAGCGCTAATGGAGTGGACGAGGACGATGTGTCGGCTTTCGATGAGGTGGGGAGGGAGGGAGTTGCCGCCGGAACCTGAGCCTGAGGTTGAAGCTGAAGAATCCCAGGAGGATCAAGCTGCGCCCACACAAGAGGTAGGCGCGGGAGGCGCGGATGGGGGCCAAGCTTGACCAAGTATGAAATCGCATTGTTTGACTTTGAGGTTAGATATTTGGGGTTTTCTTTTCTCAGCCGCCGGCTATGGAGCGTGTTCTCGGGTTGTACAATGAATCTATTCTATGTTTCTAAAGCAATGGCACATGCGTATAAAACTTTGAGTACAGCATATACTAATCAAATGCGACTGCGATTCGAATATGTTGTGTGTCGGTAGTTGGCATCGGACCCGAGGTGACCATGAGGTATATACACTTTGAGGCATAGATTTCTGAGGACACCTGGACTTGTATCGCGTCCCCGATTCCTGCGGCGAACATATGATAATATACTCCATCGGGACTTTGTTATACCTTTGTTCCCCAAACAGCAAGCGCTATGAACATGAGGCTCACGTCCCAAGCCAATGTGTCGTACGGCACCGCCCTTCCACCTTGGTTGTTGCAGATGGAGACATTACTCTTACGCTATCGCATTCTCCATTGCAATCGTTTTTGAAATGATACTTTTGGCCCCCTGGCCTGTACTTTGTGAAAGTTCAAGGGTGACTTCGAATTCTTACCTGGAAACAATGGACCAAAGCAATGGGTGACGCCGCACAGCCACACAGGCGAAGAGAATGCTGTTATCCAGACAAACATCACAATCATTGGCAAGCGCAATATTGCGTCGTGTCTTGTTGGGCCTCCCTCGATTGGCACGAACGTATGGAGTGGTGACGGGGGAAAAGAGGTGCCGTTTTAATGACTGACATAAACCATTTGTTATCGGCTATCACCGACGATTAAAATCGGCGTCTAATGTTGCATATTATCTTTGTTACCGCCACACTGTGGTAGCATTACAACTCTCCTTCCAACTCATACCTCATTCCCCTCCGCCTTGGTTCACCCATAAAGCTACATCGCAGAACATAAGCACCTCATTGAAATGCGCGTTCGTACGCTCGAAATCCGATGGCATGACAGTAAACCGATCTCCACATGCGATTTCCAACCGGTGGCTTTCAAGAAGGCGCGACCAACTGTGGAGAAGAATTATGCTGGCCAGGCGTACAGACTCGCAACAGGAGGAGAAGATAATCACGTCAGAGTATGTTCTGCAACAAGGATTGTCTAATTGGTATACTAATAATCTCTCCAACTACCCAAGTTGTGGTTGGTGCACCCGAGCATTCTGCCACCTTCGGTTGCCGAGGCTGCGTCAAGTTCTGGCGCTGAGGCTCTCGCACCTCGTCCCCCTCGGGTTGAATACCTTGCAACACTCAGCAGGCATTCAGCAGCGGTCAATGTAGTCCGGTGGAGTCCAAACGGTGAGTACACCCATCTCTCACTGACTGTAATTACTGACTTGTCATAAGGCGAGCTAATTGCCTCCGCCGGCGATGGTGTGTACCTATTACCCGCTTCAATGGCTGTAACTTCTAATCTTGAGAATATCTCACAGACGGCATGATCATCATATGGGCACCCACGACAAGCCCTCACGCGACAAGTTACGGCAGCGATTTGAGCCCGGAAGACCTACAGTACGAAAAGGAACACTGGAAGCCTCGAACCACTTTCAGGTACAGTACATTACTATCTATAACATAACCACTCGCCGACAAGACATGGTATACCAGATGCACAACCATGCAAGTCTATGACTTGGCGTGGAGCCCAACAGGGGAATATCTCATCGCCGGTAGCACCGACAACTGTGCTCGCATCTTCACGTCAAGTGAAGGTTCGTCCCGTTTTATCCACTCACATGTCGAGATTTGAACTATTGGTTCAGGCAAATGCATCCACGAGATCGCCGAACACAATCATTTTGTTCAGGGTGTCGCCTGGGACCCTTTGAACGAATACGTCGCAACTCAGAGCAGTGATCGTTCGATGCACGTTTATAGCATTGTCGACAAATCGGGGTCCCTTGAGGTACATGCCATTGGGAAAAATACCCGAATGTCCCATCGCCATAGCCGAACCGCCAGCTCACATAGTCGTCCAAGGCCCGCACGACGTGAATCAACAGCAAGTGAAACCGAATCTGTCATGACGAGTGCAAGCGAGCTGGTCAAGGATGAGAGCCTGGCTTCTGCTTCGGGCTCCCAACACAACGCCTTACTAACGCCATCGACCTCCGTTCCAAGTACACCCTCGGTGATGTTCCCACCTCCAACTTCGTATGATCGGCCATCTTCAAGGCGTTCATCTTTCAGTGGCTCCAATGCCCCTGGATCGCCCGCCACGCACACACGCTATGGTCGTTCGCCTTCCCCTATGCCTGCTTTGCCCGCAATCCGCCCCATGGTTCCCAGCGTTTCCACGTGGGCATCCGTTAAACTCTATGGCGATGAGAGTTACACAAACTTTTTCCGGAGGCTCACTTTCAGCCCGGATGGTGGTCTTCTTTTGACACCGGCGGGACAATTTGAGGACCCTTCGGTACTTCCAGGGTCTTCTCGTTCTCACGACGATGTGCCATCACGTGGAAGGAAGGGGCGACTTTCGCCTCCATTGGAGGAAGGGAGTGGCCAACCCTCGAATTCTTGTGTCTATATATATTCACGAGCAAATTTCGCCCGACCACCCATTGCTCGCCTCCCTGGACATAAGAAACCCAGTGTCGCAGTCAGGTTTTCACCTATTCTGTATGATCTTCGACCAGGTGTTAGTTCGGATTCACAGCCGGATGCGAAGATTGTGTCTGTGGAAAGAGGAAGCGACAAATCTGTGGATGTTGACATTGCGGGTCCATCTCCCGCCCTAGCCCCCTCACATCTTCCCGACATCCTGACACCTTTATCGCCCCTCAAGTTATCGGCATCTACATCGGGTTCTGCTATCTTCGCGCCGACTCCACGACCTGCTATCCCTCCTTCTCCTGCTCTATCTGCGACAGATTCGTTGCGACCCCCTACACCTTCTATCTCAAAACCTTCCACGCCCGCCATAACACCCACCACTCCGAGCGCCACCTCCTCTATTTTCGCACTTTCATATCGCATGCTCTATGCAGTTGCAACAATGGATACTATTGCGATTCATGATACTCAACAGGCTGGCCCAGTCTGCTTGTTAACGAAACTCCACTACGATGAGTTTACAGACATGTCCTGGTACGTGTATTTTGGTCTGAACGATTATGCCAAGCATTGACTATCCGCGTTCCCAGGTCACCAGATGGTCAATGTCTCATCCTGTCATCTCGGGATGGATATTGCACAATCGTGGTATTTGACGAGATACTCAGCGCTTACCACACTCAGCAGCAAACGCTGCAATTGCAAACAATTGCACATCACCATTCCCTCCCTCTGAATAACTCAAATGCAATCGTGACACCTATCTCGACGCCCTCTGTGACATCTGCGCCGCTGCCCATGACACTCTCACCCATCGTGGCCCCCGTGGTGCCCCTCAAGAGGTCTGCGGAACCTCCATTGACACCTGCTATGAGCGTCGACGAGAATCTCCGAGAGAGTGGTAACGATGTCCCACCCATCAGTGTGGATGCGGGATCAAATGATGACGAAATCAAAGAACCCCCTAAAAAGAAACGGCGCGCTGCCCTGACACATGTTAGCGGGATCGGATCCTAGAAAACGTTGTATAACCTTTGGTTGTGGCTTTTTTCCATCCCCCTTTGGGGAATTCTTCATTCCTATTTGACCGGTCTGTGGGTGACGGTTTCGTGGAGTTTATGAGGTTCCCAACGCATACTATAGGCTCTTGCGCAAACGAAAGTGTAGTCCATACAAGAGGAGTGTAGTCCCAGTGTGTGTTCTGTCTTTCTGTAATTCGTGCCGACACCCCCTTCCTGGATGTGCATATTAAATTTCTCGTTTTGTTCAGATACGACTGGTTTCCTATTTTGTTTTGAGCTTTTATCTTCGCGCTTTACTTAACACTATTGTATGATTATCCCATGTTTTCTACGATACGGACACATCTCTTAATACAGCAGTGACCAAGCCATTCGTGCATTGGTATCCTGTATTTACTTCCCTCGTCCGAATATTTGGTTATCGTCGGACCTCTCCTTTGCTACAATCGCCAGACGGTTGTGTACGGCTAGAGTCTATGATTGCAAAAAAAAGGGAGGACAATACAACAAATGACAGCAGAAAAGCGAAAAGATGTGCGCAGAAAAACGATGCTAATCAAGCCAATCTCTGCAATGCATCCGCCACAAACCGAGAACTCGGCCGCTCAGAAGGCTTTGTGGCCCAGCAAGATTCGATAAGTGACCACAATTGGTCTGACATCTCTACGTCGGGGAAACTTGGACGCGAAGGTCTCTTCCCTTTGAGGACACTCGAGATGATATCGTAGTCTCTAGTTTTCTGGAACGGGGGCTGACGAGTATATAACTTTTTCGTATCCAATCAGTCGGAGATGTCTGAAGAGCCGGAGAAGGGTGATTTTCTTACCTCGATAGCGACACAGGCAAAGGAGTACATGTCACTTGCGGGAGTGGGATCCGGAGGAGACGATTCCGGTTTACACGGTTTGATGAGTTCAGGGGCAAGCCAATGAGTCGTGCTGCCCTGCTTTGGTGTCGGTCGATTCCCTGCAGCTGCTGCATCAGTGGCCGATCCGAAGTCGGTCAGACGTGCAGATCCATCTGCGTCGATTAGAACCTTTGCCTACGTGGAAATGTTACCAGGTGCGGCAATACAACACATATTTCATTGGATCACACACCCCACGGAGTTCACCATGAACGATACCCACTGCGTGCAAATAGCCAAGGCCAAGTGCAATCTCATGCAACTGGATTTTGCAGTGGTCAGCATCATTGATACTCCATCCGGTGACTTTGTTCTCACGATTTTATTGACTCGCGTGGTATATTCGCCTTGAGACAACCACGAAGAAGCATTCTTCTCCAGATATTGGCGGGCATCCCCGTTTTCGTACCAGGGAAGCACAAAACAATATCCATTGAATTGACGATCATTGAGGATACCCAAGCAAGGTACGATGTTTTCATGTCGTAGATTGTACCACACGAGAGCATCATACATGAAAGTCTGTTTCATTTGTCAGCTGATTTCGACGATCCCTGACCGAGCCCTCACCTTGCGAAGACCATCGATGCGTGATTGCACCACCATGTTGAAGACGCGCGGTGCTTTCAAGGCTACTGCTCTTTCTTGAAACGTTCCGCGATATATGTCGCACATTCCGCCGGATCCATAGTCATCTCGGGAGGAGCATTCCATCAGATCCTGGGTCAAAGGACCCAATTCCGTTGGATACATATCAAACTTCGAAGCGAGCCATCGAAGGAGTTGAACGAGGCAACGTTGAGCGGTGGGCTCACAGTCTGCGTTTCCTAGAGTCTATGAAATAGAACATCTTGACCTTGTTTCTGGAGAGGAAATAAGTGTTGATCCGTACCCTATGGACATCATCAACAAGTCTCTGTACATCTGCTTCTTGGGGTCCCGAGGTCGTCGAATCAAGGTCAGCCGATGGTACCTCTGTCAAGGTAGTTCCCGAGAGGAAGGCTTGAACTTCGCCTTCGATTTGATCCTCACCGACCTTGCGAGTGGCGGGATCTCTTTGGAGGAAATTCCTCGATCCTCCGATAGAGCGCTTGACATTGATGATGATCTCGACCAGGCCTCGAATGAGACTGCGAATACCTCTTGTTGAAGGCTGCCTGGGGCTGACGAGTGTTGCCTGACTTGCCACTTGCGGCTGAGTCAACTTCTCGGTCCAGAATGCGTTAGGGTCAATCGACCGAGGCGACTGGTCGCCGGTGGTTTCCTCAGCAGGTGTCGAAATGGTCATGTCCCTGTCGCAAAAAAGCTTCAATCTTGTGCAAAATACAACGATAAGATAGGTTTATGAATACCTGAGGAGCGGTCTAACTTCGGAGAGATGAGAAAGGGATCGAGTAGGGTGGGAATGAATCAAGTTCGGTGAACGGGTGCTATAAATACCTTCTAGTGCATGCCCTCAGGTTCTCAGTGAAAACGTCGAACTCCACATGCAAAAGAATCCGCGCAGGGAGAACCTGAGGGGCTGACTATGGGTTTCTCTCTCGAAGACCTCGTGTGAGATCCAGCCAGCTGGATCACGCACGGCAAATAGAGTCCCGATGTTGTGATATCCTGAGGCTCTTTCCTTGATAGCCTGCGTCCTGTTCATGGGCTCAACACGTTAATTGTTTCATAATATCTTCGAATTGACAAATGCCCAATTGGCCCTGTCTGTGATCTTGACAGGTGCCACGGTGCTCTATTCGAGTAAGGAAAGGCCCATGGCATCGAGGAGTCGTAGTGAACGTCCAACGTGTACTCCTGTTGTGTGGGTGTTGGCGGTCTTCCATTCCGAGTAGCGATAAAACTCAAATGAGTCGCATTAACCTGGACCTAAGGCTACTCTCGAGGTTCACGAGTAACCCTGAAAGCATATCAATGGACGCAAGATAAGATGATTAATTGACGCCACACCGTTTTGCTGACAAAAGGTTTGCAGCAGGCGGAAGACCTTGTATTTCTCCGTCCATGGATGCTCATGAATTTTTTTACTGGGTCCCATACACCGAGGCGTCTGTTTATTTAACTTTTAGCTTCGCGTACCGAGTCATGGAACAGAATGTGAGAATGCATTACCGAATGAATGAAGCTTTCCGAACATCTCCCCAGATCTGAAGTTGAGGAGAATTCGGAGACAGACGATTTTGTGAGAAGTTGCAATCTATTCACTGTAAAAGGGTTCGAAAGTCCCATTGGCCAAATCAGAGCTCATGACGTGCGTCGGTCGAATGTTTAGAACTCTGCTAGATTTGCGTTATTGGAGACAATTGAAAGTAGATGCATCTTACTAGTAATATGCACAGCCGCAGACTCCCTGGCAGCTTACACCATCAGGCGATAAAGAATATCGAAGCTGCTTCATGATTTCGAGATATACAAATCGGAGGCCTTCTCCAAAGAATCCGCCTTCAATGGCATCGAGATGTATTATGTTTGAAGACATGGAAACACACTTTTTGTGAGCGCTACTAACCGTCACGAATGAGGTTTCTTTGTCAAGAATTGATTTTCTCAACCTGAATCCCACCTTCGAAAAATACCCACACCGTCCGTCTTCAGTTTCTAACCCATACCCTGCTAGCGGCATCAGTGGATACGTGAGTGTTATCGCTATCGGACTCCATGATCAAGATTTTCTCCCAAACGTCAAAACCAACACAAAACTCACTTAAGAACTCCTGACTACCACCTCTGTTTTACTCCGCCCCCAATCGCTACCAGTCAAGCACCACTATCACCAGATCCGGATAGAAACATTGCACGGCAATCCGCCAACCATTGATTTGAATTCCGGCCACAAACTTTTGGTAAATTCTCAGTGCCAGATAAGTGGAACTTCTCACCTCGGCAAGAGCCCCATCATCTTGTTGTAAGATCGGGAGAACAATACCTCAGCGCTGATCGCACAGGATATTGAGCTCGCCGTAGGTATCATACGTCGAGGCTGTGATAGACAAGAACGGTGACAGATAGAAGGAACATGTGTCTCGGAAACTAATATCACGCATTTGTGAAGCCGGTCAAGGGGTAGTGGAGTCCCTATTGGAGATCTCGAGAAGAGTGCGGACCAGGATAGCAAGAAACACGAGTACTAGTGAAGGGGTAAACATTTGGTAAATGAGGAGTCAGAAACCCCTTTGAAAGCCTAAGAAAGGGATGAAAGAGGATTTTTCTCTGCGAGCGACACACATACCTCTAATTTCCGATCGACGGACATGAAAGTAGGCACTTTTCTGAGACTCCTAGGCTCGTTCATTTCGAGCGCTGTGGAAGCCGATCCCTGGATTCAATGCGCACAAATAGCAAGTATGAGGACCCTAGCATCTTTATCGACGCGGAGATGGGCCCGGGTGGCCATCGATGAACATAGGAATGGAAGGGTGACCACATTGCAACAACCTCTGCAGCCAGCTCGGTGCGTGGGAGATCCTGCCGATTGCCGACTAGCCGACGACTTGTATTTGGGTGCTGTTGCGTTGCAGCATCTCGATCACATATCGCCGTCCTGGTTCGAAACAAAAAATAAAACCTTGCAATTCATTATAAGCTGTACACATTCACAAGGGCTACTGAGTGAAATGAGATATAGCAACGAGCCTGCTCGTATGGCAGCTGTTAAAATTCGACAATAACTACGGTTGCTTCCAAGTTCAACGTTCACCATAGAGTATATAGCTGAGTCAATAACGTTGGTAGTCCGCAAGCAAACTTTGAGCAGGTCACACCGACCAGGTACAAACACGTAATCATCTCAATCAACTTGAAGCTTCCCCAGTCTCCTGACGACTTCATGGGCTTCTGGTCGTTTGGAGGGGTCTCTCTTCCAACACGACTTCGTGAGCTGCCATACACTCTTTGGCATTACTCTTCCTTCCAGTTTTGGTCGTGGGGGTCTGTGGCCACCTGGAACCCCAGCGATGACCTGTTGGTCCCGCCAATGGTGAAAAGGAGCTTCCCCAGAAAAGACCTAAGGTGAGGGAATTGAAGGTGAGGCAGTGGACGAATGTAGGAGGGCTAAAAAAAAAAGAATTCACCTCAATGGAAAGCATCGAAAATGAGTATATGTCACACGCATACGATGGCCCGGAATCCGAATGCAACAGCTCTGGGGCTCTGAATCGGTGCGTGCCTTTTCGGGACGCCATCTGGCGGATGCTACCGACAACGGTTGCGCACCCGAAATCTGTAAGACGAGCACGGAGGCTTCCGTCAATCATGACATTTGACTGGATAAACAAGTCAGAAGAGATTTTGGTGATGTTGGTGAGCTTCCGTACCGCCTTGATATCCCCATGAACTATCTTGTTTTGGTGAATATACTCGATACCTTGGGATACCTCATACAGCTTTCCAAGTAGTAATTCGTAAGAAAGTTGAACGATATACTGTGGTTACCGCACTCACAGATTTGATAATCTTTTGCACATTACCCACGTCAAGTGACGTGGTTTTATCCAAGTAGTCCATCAAAGTACCATTCTCCATCCAGAGCGACACCATGTGTAGTTCATCAGGATTTACGCAACTATCTGCTGTGTAGTAGCCCAGGAAAGGTACGATTGAGTCGTGCGAGAGGCCTAGCCATGAGATACCCTCATTGATACTCATTGACTACAATGTTACCAGTGGTGAGTGGTGAGCATCCGTCGTAAAGCTGGAATCACAACCTTGGGAGTGGATGAAGAGTCGCGTAGTTTACGGACACGCTTCACTGCAACGCGAGTCCCATGAAGCCGGGCAGATCTCACGTCCCCAAAACCGCCTCGTGCAATGACATCTTCATCCATAGGAGCGCCTTCGACCCCACCTATGCAACTCGATGCTGGGATGAGCTGCATTGTTTGACATAAAGCCAGCAAGAGGGCTTTGGCCAGTGCACGGGCTTCGGATAAATATGGAACGTCCTCATCTTTCAGGGTCACAACCTATCTCGAATGTCAAGAAACAAAACGAAAGAGAACCATGTAGCACACACCTTTCTAAGTGCATCGATTATTAAGGAGATGTCTGGCGATGCGTCAAATTGTCCAGGGTCAGAAGCATAGATAGGGCGGAGAAGAGCAACAACTCTTCTCTGATTTAATGTTCTTTCGGCTGCATTACGCACGACCAACTCGCAAGTGAATTCGAAAACATCGAAAGCAGGGGCTGGCCGTTTAGAAAATGGAGACCATCCAGAGGGCATGGTGTTGAACTGACGAATTGCAAGTGGAAGAAGGTTGGACGGGGGGAGGGGTTATTTGGGTCACACAGCCGACCCGTTATTTACTTTGAATGCACCCTAGATATGTGTGCTCTGTGTCCTCACCCGTGGAAAACCCGACTAGAGTACTGCTTTGAGCGCGCATACTAGTTGCCGCGGTGAGACGCCTCAGAGAAAGAAAGATACATGTTCCAGTGAAGAATTACAGAAAGAGACTCGGAAGATTCCCGTTTTCGCATTCCATGCCAGCGCCTTGAGTTGTGTCAATGATTCCTCACCGCTTGCAGGGACTACACATCCGTGGCACCCTGGAGTAAGAGTAACGCCCGCTAACTCGAATCGCGGCGTCCGAGCTGGTTGTAGGAGGGGGCACTTTTGCAAAATGTATTTCGGAGCAAATCAACCTGAATGTACTTACCGGATCACGTGGAAGATAGGAGATTATCTGTCTTCGAGAACAGAATTTAATTCCATATACCATTCGTCAGGACCCTATTAGCATCAATGCATCAACCCTCTGATGCACGAGAGAGAGAACAAAGAAACAACGTGCTTCGTGCGCGGCTATAGTATCAGGCGCTTGGATCGGGCGCTTTTTCGAGCGAGATTTTCGGCCAAATGCGAAGCAACCACGAGCGTGATGGATGTGCACGTAATGTCAGCTGTCAAGTTTTTCAACTTATCCATGATGGGCGAGGAAGTCGTGCTGTTGGAATAGATCGATAATTATTATATACAGTCCATCGAGGACACATACATACAGTGATCCAGTGGATTGGTCGAGCACACCAGAGAATCAACTACAAGTTTTGTGGTATCGAGATAATCTATATTAGTAGGGACAAGACCTTCAAGGCCTCTTCTGCTGTCGGACGATTCTCCGGTCTCGCCCGGAAACACTTCGTCACAAACTGCCAAAGACTATCATCTATGAAGTCCGGCCTGGAAGGACGTTGTCCATTCAGCACAGACATGATGATTTGGTAATATTCCATGTCACCAAAAGGAGAACCATTCCGATAGAGCTGATACAAGGGACCGTCAATGGAAATCTAACAATGAACGAGTAGATATTCACCTCTACACATAGACAACCCAACGAGTACATATCCGAGAAGGATGTCGAGCGCGTAATTTGACCCCTTCTGGGTGGCCTCATCAACTCAGGTGCCATCCAAGCAGTTGCTTTGGTTGCGGAAGCTTCTGTAACACTATCTCTGATACCTAGGATGACTGCCAAGCCAAAATCGGCCAGTAGTGGCACTTCCTTCGAATCAACGAGGACGTTGACCTATCAATGAGTCCGAAACCGTTAATGTCAATACCACAATTCTACTGCGAGACTAAAACACCGACTGACCCCGCGTAAATCACCATGAGCTATCCCGTGCTTGTGGAGGTATCTCAGAGCCTTGGCGATGTCGAACAACTGAATTATGTATATTTTAGGCGAGTCGAAAGATACGACTCAGAAGGAAGCGCACCCATTTGTTGATTTTCTGGACGCATGCCTTACCAGAAAGGCCTTCAGAACGAAGGTTATCGAGATAACGAGCAAGATCCATGTGCTCTGCCCATGGAAGAACAAATGACAACCCCGGCAATTGTGGGATGCGCTCGGACACTCCTGTGAATGTCAAGATATTGCTGTGATCGATGTTGTACCACAACACAGCTTCTCGATATAAAAGCTGAAGAAAACATGACTGAGCGAACCAGTGACGAACCATTGGGAAAGGGGGATGCTTACTTTCCGCACTTTATCCCTGTCTGCGACCGTCACCCTATCCAACACGCGAAGGTGTTTGATAGCTATAGTTTGGTCGTCGAGCGTTCCGCGAAAGATGTCTGAAAATCCTCCGACCGCGTCAGCTGGCGAAGGCTGACGTTGTACGTTCTCCAAGAACATCTGAATTGGGAGGACAGACGCTTCGCAGGCTAACTTCTGTAATCTTCGCCGTAATAACCAGCCAACTTCTTGAATCACTGGACTTTCTTCGTCTTCTTGACTCCGGACGTGGGAAAGAATCTGTTTCGAGATGTATCGGTTCGAATGGTATAAGGGTCAAACGAGTCACTCACTCCCTGCATGATATCCATTGCAATTTGGGCTCTTCCGCTGGGTAAGCTGTTGAGCTCGTCATGAATCCCTGTGTGGAACGCCTTCCATAATGTCTTGAGAACTTCGTGAACGACTCTTCTCTTTTCCAGGTCTTGGGGAAAGCCGTCAGGATAGTCCTGGGGGTACTTCTTGAGAATGTCAGCAATCTGAAAGCAGAACCAGAAATCAGACAATGGCTGGTATAAGACGTCCGTGAAAACCCACACGTCTCCTTGCATCCTTCTCTACCCTCGATTCGGGACGAAAAAGGGACTTCAGTCCCTCCCACCAACCCTGTCGCGCATCTGTAACTGGATAGTGGGTGTTCCAAGCAATCTCCCCAACAGAAGGGGAGTCGATTCGAGATAAAGAGCCATCAGAAATTGATCCGTTTGGTGGTGTCGCAGTCATAGGAGAGTCATACAAAATCGATCCTGAGGAGAACGACAGATTCAGTGAGGTGTAGACCCCAATACTTGCCGCGTAAGCTATTCGTAATCAACGTCATCTTTTGATATCCTCGGATACGCATGAGATACTAACCCGTTGTTTCCTCTTCCCAGGACTTGTTGGACTTGAAGCTAACAGTCATGCAGAATCCGCGACATGAGCTCTGAAGAACAACGGGATTTCGACCGAAGAGTGTAAATATACGCTCGCAGAGAACGAAACGTCGTGGAATGAGAGACCCCTAGCAACACGGAACATCATGACGGTGCAACGCGACGGCTGGAGGAAAGTAGCGTAAAGTTCCTTCCAAACATGAGGACCACAGTGAGGACGATCTCAACCTGTTCTTAATGCTGCATGCTCGTTGAATGGAAGAGAAGGGCAATAATGCATCCGTATGCGCATTCTCTTGATACCTGACTCCGAAGCAGAACTGCGCCAGCAACCTCAGCACGGTGTCAATATACGCCTCAATCAGTCGGTTTGCAGTATGATGCAGTGAAGGTTTGATTGCCAACATACGAAAGAGCACAGAGAGTAAGTTGAGAGTCCGTCGCGAGCCCCAAGTCGGGTCGCGACATCTCAAAGCGTCCAACGCTGACGTAACAGATTACATAACAATCACAAAACAATAATCTTAAGCGACATGATGTAACTATACAGTGTCCCCAAGTTTGTCCTCCTCCGAGTGGTCCCCATGCTAACACGCTTACGGTAATGTTCAGATCTATGGCCTACCCATCAAACATGAACGCCTGATTCCTGAGACGCCATCTGGCTCCTTCTTTGAATTTCATGAGTAATCGACGTTGTTGTCAACTCGCGTTCGTTGTGAGCATCTCCGACTCGCATGGGCACTAGTCGCCCCTTTTCAGGGCGAATCCGCTTTACTTCAGCCCTAAATTCACCCTTGTCCCACACTCCGTGAATATTTTCCTCGGTTTGGTCCCAGGTGAGCACTCATCGAAATGTCTTTTGTCCAGCAAGCGAACGCCCTCGTAGGAAATGACGGGTACCTCCTCGATTTCAACGCGACAGCCTACTGGTATCCGACGACCATCGAGTCAGAATAGTGTACGAGTGTCGTGAGTTGTGACTAGACTTTGGCTCTCTTATTCGGCTAATTCTTCCTTCCACGTTGAGTGACCAGAGGAACATGGACACAGGCGGCACCATTCGGCCTCGTACCTCTGTGTTAGGACGATTGCTGCACGTAGCCAAGACCATTTTATGGATGATTCTCCCTATCAAGAGGCCTTTAACAGATGGATCCAACGGTCGTGACGATGGTCTCCTTACGGATACCAAGCAGGATGAACCTCCAAAGCACCATATCCGTATAGTTGCAGAACATCTCCGCTCCCGGGCGAATGCGGACCAATCCGACGAGACTCTAGGCACACTGGACGTAATTGCAGATTGGATTTCAAGTACAACGTTCCCGTTGGAGACCTCCAAAGTGCAACCAGTGGTGAACCACCTCCAACAGGTACTCGTCTTCCGTACTCTTTGGACCGTACTAAATTGAACACAGGAGCTGGGTGTCGCCCCTGATTTGCCTGCTGATATCGAGCGAAGTGGCCATGAGGAGCCCCTGAGGTCATCCTTACTGCGTACTTTGTGTTGGTTTTCGCTGAAAACGGGTGAGTATCCAGCGAAGCTGACAATCCCAGAGGGATTGGACTTCTCGGGACCAAAGGACTACGGTGCCGGAGGGATGAATGACATCTTCCAAGGAACATTCAGAGGTCGCGTCGTCGCCATGAAGCACCCTCGTGTGATAGGAACCGTGCAACCATCCCGCAGACGCCAGGTTGAACAGGTGGGCCCCCATTCCTCAGCCGACTTGATGAATGCAATTGTCTGACCTTGTTCGGTAGATTTTCGATCAGCATGCGTTGGTGGCGTTTAACATGCACAATAAACATGTTCTGCCTGTCCTCGGAATAGTGAAGGAATCTACCTACAACGGATTCTGTATGATTCTTCCATGGATGGACAACGGTGATGTACGTCGTCACCTCGACGTATTAATCACGGAGCACGGGTTACGCGGGCAGGAATTGGTCAAGACCGTGAACCATTGGGTCAGTACATTCATTCTCTCGTAGAATTAGAGTCTGACACCCATTCTCTTCACAACGTTCAAGCTTCTATGCATTGCCAAAGGGTTGACATACCTTCACAGTTACGGCGTGATTCACGGGGACGTGCGTGGAGTAGGTGCATTCTCCTCATGTTTCTTCATTTCCGCTCACCATCGTCTCAGGCCAACATTCTTGTGGACACCAACGGAGAAATCCGGATTACTGCATTCGGATCCACATCTCTTGTTGCCGCTGACGACTTCAATCCTGGTCATGGGGGCAGTTCCATCCCATGGACGGCCCCTGAGTTGATCGATCCTTCCAAGTATGGCCTCCAGAAAGCCGCGACATCGAAAGCCACAGACCTTTACTCATTCGCTTGCACCTGTGTTGAGGTAACAACCTCCCCAATCTTAGACGTGCTAAAGTCGTTAACCATGATGTGCGAAGTTGTATACAGGACAATCACCATTTCCTGAAATCCGCGAAGCGCAGATCCTTCACAACGTCCTCAAAGGCCGAAGACCCCAGCGGCCTCGCAAACTCGATGAACAGATGCCTGATGTGCTGTGGCAAATAGTATCGAGGTCCTGGGCACAATACCCCTCGCAACGGCCAGAGATGAATGAGGTGGCATTGCGCCTTGCAAATCTATGATATTGGTTCGACCCATTCCAATTGTTCGCTTCCCCTGGTGGGAAGCTGCAATCGTTCAATCCTGTTATTTTGAGACGTTAGTGGTGAGAGGTAGAGTTACCATCTTTGTGTTCTACACGCTGATAATTTGACAAACTTGCACCCTCGTTACCGTATGTAGCAAGACCCTACATGTAAATATTTCACAGTGCCGCTTATCATCAGCAATACACACTCTTTGTAATGTATCGTAATACTGAGGTAAAATCTCTGGTCTCCATTGCAGAGCGCAGACAGTCGCTCCTTGTATCAAAGTGCTACACCTTGTGCTGGCAACACCAGCGTCGAGCCTTGCCACCTCGTGCGCCGCTTCGCGAGCATAGAGTGACCGTACAGGGAAGCTTCCTAGTGGCTCGGACAACGTCGCGCAACCTAACGGCAAGGGCCACTAGGATCTTTTGGTGAGCACGATGTCTTGAATACACAACAGAAATAGTTCATCCGTGTCTCTTCAAGGTGTACAATATTTGAAGAGACCACCACTTGACCACTTGACCAACCATCCCGGGTTCTCAAACCTCAGCGCCTTAGCACATTCCGCTGGAAGACGTAGAGGTCCCTGGGCGATCGCGATCGCCAACGTTGTGCGCTTCAGTGGTGTGCGAGTCGCCGACTAGTCGTGACTACGGTCGTATAGTCGCCACGACTATCCCACGGCTGTGCCTCACAGTCAGCACGACTCAAACCACTGCCGATGGATGGCAGCGCGACGACCAAGAAGATTGATGAGATGCTCGGCATTATCGATGTCGGGCGCCTGAGGATCCCGACTGCCATAATTGTCTGTTATGGGCAGACGACTGAAAAACTCAGTCGTCCTCGGCAACAACAAAGTCGCGACTGGCACATCACCGGTGCGTTTGACTCGGTATATTCGAGAAGCTACGGCGTAGCAATGGAATGTGATGATTCAAAGGATGTCGATTCGTCGTCGTGCCTGGCCCCTTGATGAAGACCAGGCTTACCTAATTCACACTAATTGAGTAATTAAACGCCTGTATCTAATCTAATCAATTATTGATCCTGACTGGCCCACCACAAGTTCTCCGGCCTGAGGATCTTTGATAGAGCACATAGTTCGTGTGCCATCATGAGTTACAAAAGAAACATACGAACGGATCACGCGCAATCAATATTTCACTTCGCTGAACGTTCCCATTATCTCTTTCGAAGAAGGGAAACCGTCGTTTTCCAACTTGACCGACAGCTGCCTACGTTCATTGATTCGAACAAGGACAAACTTTTCGACCTGCCGTTTCAATTCGTCGAGGAGCTTATTGAGGTCGTGGTAAAAGACGAGTCCGTTGCTAGTAAGGAGTCAGTACACGATAATAAAGAAATGTGAAAGGAAAGGCATGCCTGAGGCCATCGCGGACCGTTTGATAATCTTCTCGGATACTTCTAACCCTCTCAACGACGGTTTTCTTTATTCTTTCCAACTCGTGCGAAACAAAGACCACAGGATCGCGTTCATCAACAATCTTTATGACCTCATACAGAGCTGTTTGTTCGGAAAGGATTGTAGACGCGAGGCGCTGCTGATAGGGCTTGTACTTCTTCAGTTCCTCGGAAAACAAAGCGGCTTCATCGGTGTTGGCGTCCATGTTCATCAACAATGACGGAGCAATGTTGCTATGATGAACCTGTAGGAAATGTATTCAACGTTGGAGTCACGACTGGGATACAAAGACAAGGCACTTCATCTTTCAAATCTCTGATCACACCCCGTCTTTCGCGACCGATCTGATCCAGTGTGACCATTTTTTCCTCGAAATCCCGAACGAAATCCTCCGCTTCTGAAGCATCCTTCCTATCTATTAACTCCAAGACTTTGAATGATTCGTGGCCAACAAGACTTTTGATTACCTCTCGAATCGAGTTCCAAAGGGTCGCAACTTGTTTGTCAGAGGAAGTGGCTCCTTCGAACGCCTTCAGAAGGGGTTTGAGGGACTCTTGGAACGAGTCCTGTTCTTTCAGTGGAGGATCCTGTGTCCATCGAGGACCGTACCTAGTTTTCAGCCTACTGTACTCTGTACCCTCGATCTCTAAAAGTCTCTTGATGCTGACGAGATACTGCTTCGAGTATAATCTAGATAAATCCAATTCCGCCAGACGTTTTTCCACGCCCTCCTGGGTTTCCGCGCCTACAATCTCCGTCCTCCAATCCTGAATCTCATGGGAGATGTCCGTTCCCAGGTCGAGGTTTTCCCTGGTAATTGACTTGACCTCTTGCAGCTTCTCCTTTACCAAATCCTCCAGTAACGAGCGCTTCACCTCGTCTTCAGCTCGAGCGGCTTTCTCGATTTCACCTCTTACGAGGTTTGACTCCATTTCTGAGAATACCCTGGCCCGTTCGTGGACAACAAGTGGGATTAGATCGGCAAATATATCCCTGCCTATCGCTTTCTGGGCCCGGGAATCTCGAAATAAGTCCTGGATTAATATCGCAGAAACCAGCGATTGCGTCCCTTTGGGGGCAGATGGCTCGAGGACGGGTAGGTGTAGAGGCGGTCGGGAAACGAATTCGCGCTCAATTCGGCTCCGCTCTGAAGAGCATAACGACACATGGGAAGATGTAAATCGAAACCAGAAAAGCCTGGAAGTCTGGGTAAAAGGAGATGAAGGCGGAAAAGTGAATGTGGAGGCAATATGGGCAGCCTCCTTGGCGTTACTTTCCGCTAGCATCAGCCACGAGAGCGATTCAGTGTGCATTCCTGACGCAGATTTTGAGAGGGCAAGGTGGTAGTTGGAAAGCGACATGAAGTACTTCTCCTTGATCTGAAAATGGTTGTGTTAAAACTCGCCAATGACCGAACCATAGTATTACCTGCAGAATCTTATCCCAGCTGGGTTCGAATGTGCGATTCTCTGTGAAAGGCTTGACCTGTTCTTTCAGAGAGAAGTAAAGAGATGCCACCTGAGAAGCGACTTTTGAGATGAGCGTATCCGCTTGGTCCTCTCTGGAGCACTTGTTGAGAAACGATTCATTTGCCTGCGCTAGCATGAGGTCTACAAGGAACCTGAGGACCTCTGTGCTCATATCCGTCGATGGCGCATGCAAGAAATGGTCGATGATATATATCAGCAGCCCAGCGGCAGTACGGGAGTAGCGGACGGCCTTCTGAATCCCTCCAGGCTCTGAGCGATCTTGAGATGCTGCAATGGAGGAATGTATCGCGGCAATTTGAAATAGCACAGATGCCTTCTCGATTGCGAGGGTAGATTGGGATGTGAGTTTACCCGTGAACGCATCTCGCCACGGGAATGTGCCCGCGACCTTTGGGAAATGGAGCTCAAGTAACTCCAGCTGGCCGTAGTATCGTAAGAGTAACGTCTCAACTTTGGAGTTATCAGCAAATGCGAACAAAAGAAAGTGAAGCAGACAAACCAACTTCCAAGTCTCCGGTCCCTGAGATTGCAGTGTCGCGGCAACTTTGAAGCTCTCGACACTGCACCAAAAAGTCGCGGGGGTTTTCTTCATACAGCTGGCGGATCGAGTCTCGTAGATGGTGGTACCAGTCTACGCTCTCAGTCGTCTTCATTGGAATGGTTATGAGGAGAGATGAATGTGCCATATCAGTGGAGAGGCCGTCTTGAGTGATAAATAGATACCCTCAAACTTGGACAGAGGGGGCTGCAGGATGTGAAGGATATCGCACATAGATGAGTGGTAATGAATTAGTTTCGTTTTGGACATCGTGGACAGTGGACGAGACGAGACACGGCACTGCCTTCCCCTTGTGACACGGCATGAGTGATGGTCACAAAGAAGTCACACAGGATGTGGAACATATAAAAACTGGAGCTACTGAGTTCAATGTCGTATGTCAAATCCTGTTCTTCAGTTTGACTTCAGCTTGCCCCTTGCAAGTTGGTGGCCGTTACACACATCACGGCCTCAGCCTTTGCTATCCCTGCTTATCGTGATACCGTCACGCAGTTCTGATACCGTCACGGCAGTTCTGATTCCGCTCGAGTAAAGCTTGGCAAACGCAAGAATGTAACTAGGGATGATGTGCATTCAACATTACGAGGTCTTCAAAACATGCTACAAATCCTCAGCGGGGTATGGTTACGAGGATTTAGCCTCGGTAATTCTGGGTGTACCCGCCATAGGCTGAGGCCTGCGGGTACCCTTGATGTTGATGAGGATTCTGGTTGGCGGATACTTGTTGGGGTGGGGGAGGGGGTATCGGGGACCCGTACTGAGATTGGTATGATATCGGTGGTGGGGGTGGAGGCAGACTTGGAGGAGGGGGAGGAGGAACAGATGGTGGAGATGACGGGTATGTTGGGCGTTGCGTCGGTTGCGTCTGAGGTGGTGGATAAGACGATTGGCGTTGAGGTTGAGTGTAAGGCTGTTGTTGTGATTGATACGCATAGCTTTGCTGGGGAGGTGGCGGAGGACGAGGAGGGGCTGTATTAGGTGAGGTGTACTGCGACGGCGAGGAAGAGCCAAACATGCCCAGGGATGCATATGGGTCTGGGGGAGGGGCCGAAGGAGGTGCTTGGTACGGAGCTTGGGGCGGTGGAGGAATTGTCGACATCCGACCTTGTTGTGCGACGGAAGAGGGCGGAGGTGGCGGAGGAATAGAGGCATACTGTGTCGGTGCACCCCAAGGGGCTTGACCAAAAGAGGGAGGTGGTGGTGGTGGCGAGGTCGCCAGCGGGGAACTATGGATACTCATTGGATGAAAAGGTGGAACTTCGAATGAAGGCNTNGGAAGGGGGCGTGGAGGGTGGAGCGGGGCTTCGTCATGCAAGCGGTGGCGGAGAGCACAGGGGTAGAGATTGACAGTCGTTTTTCTGTCTCAAGTTTGGACGAGAGAGTCTCGCGTTCAACAGTCCTCTCGGAAACAAAAGACTTGACGCCTCGTTTAAGAGTGACTATGATGTCTGTTAGATCGCGGTAGAACTGTAGGCCCTTTCTATAAGAATGAGTTTGATGAGTGAGTAGAAGGGGCTCGGAAAGGATATGACAACGTCACGCAAGACCATCCCGTACTTCCATACTAAGCCGTCTCTCCGCCCTTCGAAAATCTTCGGATGGTATCCTTCTTTCTACGTTCCCTCTCCTCCCATTTCCGAGCACCTGCGCCACGGCCCGCAAGGTCCCGAAGACCTCTCCAGAGGGATGTGAGCTCCTGAATTGCGAGTTGTTCATGATGGATAGTGGCGGAAAGACGCTGCTGAAATGGCCTAAATTTCTCGAGTTCTTGGGCAAACAAGCTACTCTCAATCCCGGGGCTGCGACGATTCACAAGAAGCAGATGCGAGACATCATCAGTCTGGACCTGGAGGAGCATTCGTGTCAGTAATCTTAGGAAGACCCCGGTATCACAGGACTGACCTTATCCTTCAAATCTTTCAGAACCTCCTTCCTTTCGTGACCGATTCGACTGAGTCTACTTAACCTTTCCTCGAGTTCAGCAACAAATTGTCGGATCTTCGCGCGTTCTTCTTCATCTTCCGTTTCGCTCGAGACGTCGAGATCGAGGAGGCTTTCCATTCCGACTCCAGACCTCTCGGTGCTCGCTCGGAAAACCTCTTCAACCTGAGGGGAGAGTAATAATGCGATTTCTCCTTTAACGGAATTCCAAAGAGTGACGACCTGTTGGTCTGAAGAACTGGCTGCTTCGAGGGACCCTAGGTGCGACTTTAATTCTTGGCGGAGAATCTTCGTATGAGAAGCTGATGGGTCTTGTGTCCACAGGTGATCGTACTTGACCCTCATCGCTTCACATTCCCTGCTTTCGCCTTCCAGGTCCCTTCCAACAGAGTCCAAGTCCTTCTTCGCAGCTTCCTTGAGACGATTCAACTCGATCATGAGACCTTCGACCCCCTCTCGCTCTTCGACGAGTGATATATCCTCTCTCCATCTCCTTACGTCGACTGGAATTTCCTCTTCGCCACCCAACTCCCTGTCCGCGATTGCCTTGAACCTCACCAGACCCTCCTTGACACCCAACGCATCCAACGCACTCTTAACCTCCACCTCTGCATTGTCTGCTTTCTCTACTTCGCCCCTGACCAATTTAGCCTTCTCCTCTGAGTACACACTAGCACTCTCATGAACGCTCAACGGGATCAGCCTAACGAAGATGTCAGGGCCGATGACCTTCTGAACATCCGCAGCGCCATACACGTCCTGAATTGTGATAATCGTAGCCACCGAAGTCTTGTCGATCGAAGGAAGGGTTTCCGCGGAGGGTAACACCGCGTTGTAGATAAGGTCGTTTTCCCGTTGGGCTTCATTCTTCTTCTCCGTACAAAGGGCAAGATGGGCCTTAGTCAGATCGGATAAGGAGGGTCCCGCATCTGGTGGGAGATTGGGAGACATTTGTGTAACGAAGAGCGAAGCAAAGGAGGACGCGGTCTTGTTTGCTTCTTTGGCATTGGATTCAGCCACAGTGAACCGAACGAGAGATTCGCCATGCTTTCCAGCGGCCTTGTCTGCCAACGCTCGGAAATAATTAGACTGAGAAGTGAAGTACTTGGCCTTTGTCTGTCCCAGGATAACGTATGAGTGACATCAATGAGGAGGCATTGCGATCTAACCTGTATAATGGTGACCCAGTTCCGGTCGAAGATGCCCTTTCCCATGAACTCCTTGACTTCGTCGCTCAAGGACGTGTACATATACGCGGCTTGGGACGCAATCTTGGATACCAGTGCATTACCCTTCCTCTCCTCAGTACACTTCTCAAAGAAGATCTCTGTTGCTTGCGCCATGATTATTCCGACTAGAAACTTGATGACCTCCCGACTTAGATCTGTGGAAGGTGCATGCAGGAAGTTGTCGTTGATGTACGTGAGCATGCCCGCGCAAGTACGAGAGTAGTAGAAGGCCCGTTTGAGACCCTCTGGATCCGACCGGTTCTGGGCTGCGGCAATGGAAGAATGCGTAGCTGCGATTTGGAAGATGATGGACGCTTTCTCATATGCGATTGAAGTTTGAGTAATGAGTTTATTCGTGAAAGCATCTCGCCATGGGAAGTTGACTCTGATCTCTGCGAACCGGAGTTCAAGTAGTTCCAGTTGACCAAAATATTTGTATAACAGGTCTCTCGCTGTAAATATAACCTAAGATGAGACCGTTCCCAAGGATAAAGGAGGGTGTACAGACCGGTCATGTCACTTCCAGCTCCTTTGACCGCATCCTGGCGACATCTCTGAAGATTTCCACATTCTGCCATGTAGTTATCGGGGTCCTCTCCATAGGATTGAGAAATGGCCGCGCGTATAGGGTTGGTCCAATCCACCTCCTCGGTTGACTTCTTGGGAATTGAGATCAGAGGTGCTTGATATGTCATCGCGAATAGTAACTGGGCCCGGATAATAGTAATTGGGTGTAGTCGAAATGACCACCGAAAGGTGGAAGCAACAACAACAAAGGGTTACGAGTCCAAATATCGAGGGTGAGATGGAGAACAGAATTCGGATGCGAGCCAAGGCGCGGCGCCTGAGCGGCCCTTGACCGCAGCGGGACTGTGTCCATCTGATCTAATCTTTTCGGGCACATGATAATGCAAACTCAATGACGAAACTATCTTTAGGACTTAAGAACAGCTTGGGCCAGCAGTGTGAACGATATACTTAATGCCGAACTCAGTGTGGTAAAGAGAGAAGATATTAGAGAAGTCTATTTCCGTGGGGACGATACATGCAATCTCCTGATGTTTTCGCCCGACTCCCCTCCTATCGCGACATTTAGAGAGCACTTGCACCTACATAACGGATATGAGCCACCCAAGTCCAAAAAACGATGTATGAACGTGGAACGTCACCTGTGATAATGTCGACCAACTCGTTTGTAATGGCAGCTTGGCGACCACGATTGTATTGCATCTGTAACCGATTGATCATGTCTGATGCGTTCTTGGAAGCGTTGTCCATAGCATTGCGACTACAAGAGCCGTCTAATGAATACAATCTTTTTGCAGATGTGAAGACCACTTACCGAGCACTCTGTTCGCAAGCATGACCTTCAGTGAGAGCGGCAAAGATGGCATTAGCCAGAGAGAATTCCGCAAGATCCTTGGTCACATCGTCCTCCATTTCGTAAGCACGGAAACCAGCTACAAAAGATCGTCAATGTTGCTATCTCAAGTCGCGTGAAGATACTAGACTCACCAGACTCCTTCAACGCATCGGCAGTCTCGACCTCAACAATTGCAGGCTCATAAGAGATGGCAGATACAAACTTGTTGTATACGATAGCAATGCTATCGTACTCAACGCCGGACTTCATGATCAGGTCGGCGACACCAGCAGCATCAGCAAAGGTGGGGATGTCACGCCCAATTTGGTTAAAGGTCATGACCAAGTTCTTGGGGAGAGCACGAGAAAGTTGGGCCTTCGACTTGTCGCCAATAACCATGATGGGGGAGTCGGTTTCAAAGGTAGCATCCTTCTCCGCGAAGGTACGGCGAGTTTGCTTCGAAACCGAGGAGTGAATACCACCGCAAAGACCCTTGTCCGAAGAGACGACAATGAAGAGTTTTCGCTTTCCGGATTGCTCGGCAGGAGCGTGGTTGAAGACCTCTGGTAGGACGGTAAAGGGCTGCGAGAACAATAAAGGACAATTTCTCCTCACCGGAGTTGGCAATTCCGTACTCCTTTCCAGCTTGCATCGCGCGCTGCGCCTTTGCGAGTTTTGTTGAGGCAATCATTTTCATGGACTGGTGAGGTTTCGGAGACGCGACAATTAACGATTCATGCGGGATCAACGTCGGTTCTAAGATATTCGAGATTGGGTGTACGTACCTTGGTGATTTTCTCGATGTTCCTAACCGACTTCAACCGCAACTCGATTTCACGAAGAGTTGCCATGTTCCTCGCACCAGCGGGAGCAGCGCCCAAAACCTTTGGCTGAGATGCCACGCGCCCTAGTGTGCTCCTGGCAAGCATATCGGAAGTTTGGTGATGGAAGGAAGAATAAACAAAAGAGCGAGGAGATTGTTGTCGAGGAGGACGAGAAATTGCCAGGTGGACGAGCAGCCCCTTTGCTTTCGACCGAACCCGGAACGGCGCGGAAGACCTGTGGCTGAGCAGTGGCTGCGATCACTCTCCGACAAGCGGAGCCTCAAATCCGAAGATGACTCTGTACTGATAATTATTCCAGGCTCAGCATTGCGGAGGTCATCGACAACGACACTGATCACGTCCACGACGACAGAAAATGGCCTCAGAAGAACTCCTTTTCGACCCATCGCTCAAGAAGCGAAAGAAGAAGAACGTTGCATTCCACGTCGATCCCCTAGGCGCAGATGCCGATCCTACAACACCAGCCCCGACAACCATCGATGATACAACGTTAAACGGAGACCCAGTGGACATGGGGCAAAAGACGGCGCACGAGAGGATGAAAGAGAATGGCTCTCTGAAAGGTGGAGATGCCGAAGAGCCTGAGAAGAAAGAGGAGGACGATCTCAACGCGATGTTTGGTGATCTCAAGAAGAAGAAGAAAAAGAAGAAAGATATCCCTCTTGACTTGGTGTGGTCCATTCACTAATCTCAGTCTGCATATGGAGAATGACAATACTACATTAGCCAGATGAGGGGTCGGGGACATCGACACCCTCCGCTGCGCCTGCGCATCCGAGGACCTTGACTTTTCAGATCTCAAGAAGAAGAAGAAAAAGCCCAAGAAGGCCGCATTAGATATGGAAGCTTTCGAGAAAGAGTTGCACGACTCGAAAGCTAAGGATGCGGAAGAAGACGAAGGGTTAGAGGCACAGCCAGAGGAGATGGACGAGGCAGAGCTTGGAGACGATCCATTTGCGGGAGGAAATGCTTCTGGTCTCGATGCCGGGAATGAGCCTTGGTTGAAGAGCGACAGGGACTACCTATACCCTGAGGTATGCCGAAGCCTTCCGTCGTCGCCGCACTATTCTAACAGACCGTTCACTTCGCAGTTACTCCAACGATTCTACGCCCAACTGCATGCCTCAAACCCTGCGCTTCTTACATCAGCTGGGAAGCGGTACACGATTGCGCCTCCCCAACTAGCCCGTGAAGGAAACAAGAAAACCATATTTGTTAACGTATCCGATATCTGCAAGAGGATGCATCGCCCCCCGGAACATGTCATCCAGTACATGTTTGCGGAAATGGGTACTACGGGTTCAGTTGATGGATCTGGACGACTCGTTATCAGGGGTCGATTCCAACAGAAACAGATTGAGCACGTTCTGCGTCGATATATCGGTGAGTATCTTCTGGTTTCGTTTCCTTTGTTTCGCTGAGTCAGTATTGTCCTCTAGTGGAATACGTAACTTGCAAAACGTGCAAATCACCGGATACTCTACTTACCAAAGAAAACCGTATCTTCTTCATGTCTTGTGAATCCTGTGGTTCCAGACGTTCCGTTAACGCCATCAAGACAGGTTTCCAAGCACAAGTCGGGAAACGGAGCAAGAACAAAACTGGTTAACCATTCATTTTCCTTACCGTAACTTCCTTACCTTCTTGAGGTTTGCTACCCTAAACGTGGGCAACTGCCTCCAGATCCAACATGTCTGTACTCTATTGCATTGAATTGATATGACACTCGTATGAAGTAACTCACGACAGATAGAAAGGTCAAACGGAAGGACAGGCGCTTTCTGATTCTCCAGATGGAGAAGCACAGTTAATCTATACGCTTGGGGCTGTCCTCGTAGTTCGACAAGGAGATTGAAATCCTATCCTCAGCAGAAATAGATGTTCCCCGTGGATAATCCGTGTCTCGTCTCTTGTTGTTTCCGTCTCAATAACTGCTCTTTGGGACAAACACAAGACATCTCACGATTTGAACACCGAGCAAATCTCGCGAATGTTGTGAAATAAATAGCAAATACAGTACCTCACCATAATCGATAACCCTAGGCCTGATAGACGCACCTTTCTTGCCGCAAATTAGAGGTAACACCTCTAGGAGCATTGAAATGTCTGGTAGGCATATTCGAGGAATTAGCCATCGTGCTAAGAACGAGATAGGACGTGCATTCAGTCGACAGCGAAACCTGAGTACTGATCACGTAGGAAAGGAGAAAGACTTAACTAATGACAAGTACGAACAAAAGTAGAGGACTGGCTCACTGACTCCATCGATTACGCACCGTTCTCTGACTTTGGAATGGTTGGCGGAAAAATCGCTGAGAAAGGTGGGCCTTTTGGAGGAGACTCCGAGTCCCCACTTGGAACGTTTTCCAATTAGACAGGACTTCTGAGAGCTCTTCTTCTACCACATCTTTCTCCGATTCATGTCGGAAGAACTACTCGGGAAGGGGGGAAAGGAGCGCTGCTTTCGAGGAGGGGATGTGCTCAACAAACTTGATTTCACAATGACGCCAAAATAAACCTATCTAAGGACCGAAAGGGGGCCTAAAGGAGACGGTTCGTTGCATATCTTTAGGTTTTGGAATACTAGAGATCCTTGAAGCGCTGGATGTGTGTTTTCCACGGCCATTGCCGTTGATGGAGCGCTGAGTTGGAAGCTATCCTGGGGTCGTCAATGACCTTTCAAAGCAACATTCTCATTGTGTCACATACTTCCATCCCCGGGCCCGAGCGCAATGCTTATGGACTACTTTCTATCGATTGCACCACTGATAGCCAGGACGCTTGTTGGCGCGCTTCCACCTGGCGACTAGTATATAAACCCTGAGGGGCACAAGGTCAACGACTCTAGTATCGCAAGGCATCCTCGTTCTGCAGCTGTCATTTGATCACCCATCCCTCTGTACAATGAATGCCCCCACAACTGATCCTAATTCCAATACCTGGTCCAAGTGGCTAAGGACTTTTTTTGCACGGGTCTCGACGAAATTCACCACCGCACCAGTGATGAAACCCGATGAACCGCTGCTGCAGATGCCAAAGGATCTATACCTGATGGAAAACGCGGCGAAGTCCGGCGAAGCAAGAAAGCTAGTAGGTCACGGTCTGCCTGTCGGCACCTGCCACATTACTGACGCTCAACGGGGTCAGATTCTCAGTAAATTAAAAAGTCATACCCAAGCGCAAGGAGACACGGTACCAGACGTTTTTCAAGTCATGATGGAAGCCTTTGAATCTCACGAGCGCAATCCGAAAGTAAATGCACTACGGGATAATGAAGCTCAGGTTGCGCTAGACGTAATGCAAGAGGTGACAGCGATTTCTTCTATTGCGTTCGCTGTGTTGACGCAATACGTTCTTCCTAGATCCTTCTTGGCATATCCTCCGGCGATGACGGAGTGTACTGCGAGATCGTCCTTGAATTCGCTCGTCGTCTTGTCCGTCGTAGAATGCAAAAGCTAGCTTGCATGTCGTCCCGATTACCCAGCCGGATGGTTGTTAAGAACGTTACGCGGCAGAGTAAGAATGCATCGACCCCAGGTGCATTTGCGGACGTGTATCAGGGAAGATACGACGACGACGACGTAGCGATCAAGCATCTTCGTGCTCTTCATGCGTCTACTGAGCCCATTGAGAGGGTGAAAAAGGTGAGGCCGTCACCCACTCCCCCTCACGAAAAACACCACCTCTTATACCTCCATAGTTACTATACCGAGAGGCTATCTTGTGGTTCAGTGTGGATCATAAAAACATCTTGAAGTTTCGAGGGGTATGTTTCGATCATGAAGACCTTCAAGGGACGTGTATGGTCCTTCAGTGGGCTCAGAATAAAGACGTTGCCACATACTTAGATGTACTGATCACGCAGTCGGATCCGCTGGTCCTTGGTCCCGCATACACCCGAACGATCAACCAATGGGTGGGTAATTGCAATATCCTCAAGGAGGCCTTCTCCGACTGATTGCGCACAATATAGCTGTACGAAATTGCTCAGGGGCTCCAATATCTGCATGCCCATAACATTGTTCACGGCGACCTGAGAGGTGTACGTACCCGCTATATTCTGTTCTGCGAACGCCTATTGATCTCAATCACGCTGCAGGCAAATGTGTTGATCGACGGGAATGGGAACGTCCTTTTGGCCGACTTTGGTCTCGCTGTCATCGCAGATGTTGGGAACAGTTTCACAGAACACCACGGGATCAACTGTACACCATTCACCGCACCGGAGCTTTTCGATGTCCAGGGCGACGATGATATAGTCCGCCCTACCCGTGAGACTGACATCTATTCGTTTGCGATGACCTGTATTGAAGTGAGTTTCCGATGGGATTGTTTCCCTGGTCTCTGCTGAACTTTGAGTAGCTCTATACGAATGCTAAACCTTTCCCTCAAGCCACACCGGTTCAAGTTATGGCAATGGTGATGAAAGCGATCCGTCCTTCGCGACCCTCGACGAAAGATCGATGTTTTAGTGATCCAATGTGGAACCTGGTCGAGACCTGTTGGTGTCAAAAGAAGGAGGGACGACCCAGTGCTGATCAGGTGGTTGAGACGATGTCGCGTGTGGTGAATGCACAATGATAGTTTTCCTACGTCGCTCGCATCCTGTCTGGTCCATGAACTTTCCACCCGTACAGTTTTCGTCACAATTTTGTGTACTAGTCTAGTTGTATTTTTCTCGCCGTAGACTTTTTGTGAGTGTTAAGGTCATTCCCAGGATCTTTGTGTACTCCATGCTGGTGCTTCAACGTTCATCGTCGAAGAGTTCGCTCACTGGCATCGCGGCCACGGTGCCCATTCATTGCCGGGTGGCCGAGATGCCGCCGGCATGATCGACGAACATGCGGTTTTCTGCGATCCCACACAAGTTCATTCATATCCTCCTCCGTAAATGACCTCACCTGCCAATGCTATGATCCTAGCATACACGACCCACACCCATACCCTTGGAAGAGCTGGAATGTGTGTTACCTCTTATTATCGGGTCTCTGAGAGTTCTGGGCTCTCCAGCCATTCTGGATTTTCTCAGCCCAACTGCTCAGCCATGAGGGTTTCCCTCCATTACTGCGTTCCCAAGAGCTAGAAAAAGTGGGAGAAATGGTTTTCCAGACCCAAGAAGCACTCGTGGTGTATATTAAAGGCCCTCGTTCTCCAAAGAACTTACGATCGAGTTCAGCACGTGCCAGGCGAAGCCCACCCTTCGTGAATAGAATCTCAATACCGGCGCGAGGAGTTATTCGCCGCTCCTGTGTATAAATACACTAGCAGAGACTGCTATTCAAAGCATTTTCTTGTCGACATGGGTCAAGTCTGGACATACTGTGTTCGGCGTTCCTCCTCTTCTATTGGCGGGATACCAGGAGCCTCTTCGGATCATACTTCTCACCCCGACGATGGTCCGCCTCTGGCTTCTGATCTGGAAGAGGTTTCGCTTGGTATGTCCGGCCTCCAAGGCAGACAAGCTCCTTCGCAAGACGACGCGTCTATTTCGACCCTATTCACACAACACCCAACCAGCACTGATACTCCTATGTCCATGCGTCCTAGACATCAGGACCCCTTAGGAATGATTCTTCACGAGAGTTGCAACATACCCAAAGTGACCCACTTCCCATCTCAAGTTGGTCAACAACGCAGATGGTTTCAACCTATTTTCTTCTGGCGCGGCGCAAAGAAGCAAGACCAGAATCGCAGTCTAGTGGTCGAAGTTAAGGCAAGGGTAAAGGTAGGTTTTCCTCGTTTTTCCTTTTGTACATTCCTGAATGAGAGAGGCAGATCATACAGCAGTTGAAGCTGCGTCGGTCCTCCGAAGATGTGACAGCGATTGTCATGGGAGCTTTCGCTACTGGGGACCACGTAAAATTAAACTGTCTGCGTGGAGATCAAGCACAGTCTGCGTTGGATCTATTACAAGAGGTGAGCCATCCAGATACACGATGTTATTCTTTGTTCATTCACGCCGATGTAGTTACTCTGTAATGAGTACCAGTCTTGTCGGGAAATATCTGATCCCATTTGGAAAGAGTCTCGTTGGCTACTCCAAAGACGAATACAAAAACTCTCATGCGAAGCCCTCCTGCTTCCGTCACAAGTTTATGTAACAGGTGTGAAGATTACCACCAAACGAACGTTAGGACACGGTGGATATGCGGACGTTTACCCTGGCGCATGTGAAGGAAGCAATGTAGCAGTCAAGCACCTTCGCGCTTTCAACTCTTTGGCGCCTTCCCATGCGGAGACCCTGAAACGAGTGTGTGGCGCCTTCTAATGCTGTGAATATCTGCTGACACGTTTTCGAAGGAGTTTTATCGTGAGGCTGTCCTATGGTTCAATCTCAGGCATAAACACGTGTTAGCTTTCAAGGGGATTAGTGAGGAGCCCGAAGGTTTGCCCGGTCTTAGTATGATCCTCCAATGGGCGAAAAATCAGGACTTGCGGCGATACTTAGACATACTTGTTCGGAATGGGTTAGAAGGGCCATTGTACGTGACCAAAGTTAATGCCTGGGTATGCTTTCGTTTTCGTTATGCTGGAGTATGAGTGCGCTAATTCGTCGGTGCAGCTCCACGCGGTTGCCTTGGGGCTTGAATACCTACACTGCAACGGTGTTGTCCATGGAGATCTTCGTGGTGTGCGTACTCATTTCAGTTTTCATGGAAAGATCATCTTGAATATCTGTTCTCATTCAGGCCAATGTACTCATTGATGCTGAAGAGACGGTCTTGCTTGCTGATTTTGGATTATCGATCATCGCGGACGTTGGCATGAGCTATACTTATCCATCGAGTGGGAAGTCCGTGGCCTGGGCAGCTCCGGAACTTCTCGATTCTCATTCGGGTACTGCACGTCCCAGTTTCAAGTCGGACATCTACTCGTTCGGCTGCACCTGCGTCGAGGTGAGAGTGTTGAATTTCCTTATAGGCACATTTTATACTCAAACTTCACAGCTATATCTGAATGGACCACTCTTCAGGGAACCCGAGTTGCGTGAATACCAAATAATATGCCAAGTCCTGAAAGGCAAACGCCCGAAACGACCTCGGATCGAGGGCCGTCAAGTCACAAATGAACTGTGGGCTGTCATAAAAGCGTGTTGGAAGCAAGACCCTCTGAAGCGACCAGATGCTTCAGAAGCTGTCAGACTCTTCTTCAAAGCCACACGGACCCTACACCCAGACCTATGAGCGTGTATGGGAGGCTACAATCGCTCTTCGAGGATCCAAGCTATCTCAATGACCCAAGAGAAACAATAGTCTTGCCCATCGAGGGACACTTGGTCTCCTCTCACAATCCTCGAAGCTACGAAGATCCCGTTCCTGCTCACTGAATGGTGCCATGCAGCACAAGGATCGGATCTCCGCCAACAGGCATAGTAATGATCATCCGAAATGGTAAACATATCGGGGCGTAGGCTCTGGCATCCGAACGCCGATGATATAAAAGGACACAACGCCGCCACACAGGAGCTTCATCTGAACATTTTGCGACAACGTGGGTTGAATGGATGGGATCCGATGGACGGATGCAGTGACGGCGCTTGGACAACATGATACTATACCGCGGTTCTCGAGTGTAATTGTACATAAGTTCTATATGGTCCAGCATCATGGTCACATTCTCAATTGTAGATAATGGAGATTGTCAGCAGACCCATTTTGCAAAGGCGATTATGTACGATTGCATGATCCCCAACATCATGCTACTGCAACACAGAACTGATGTCCGAGATGCGAGGACGCTTTGAGGGTGATGCGTCCCAACAACTTGTAATGAATCTCCAAAGCGACTCAGACAAGACTACGCCATCTGTATCCGGCCTTTGAGGTCTTTGGCCTTGCAAAACACGATTCAAGACTTGCGCATCTGAAAAGCCGTGAAAAGGAGATCGGAGAGTATACAACTAGGGATTGAGATTCAGATAAGGTCACAAAGAGGAAAGGGACACCACGGACCTCAACGCATGTGCAAGCAAAGGCATATGTATCAGTGGCTCGCGTTGGTGATGCCGATTTCAGATTGTATCGTTGAGGATCGATCAGCTCCGGCGCTGTCCAAGCGAAGGAGCTACCTGAGCCTCGATGAGTGAAATCATCCGCGGCCACGATTACAGTCGAGCCGAATGCGGTCAATCGAATATTTCCAAGACCGTCAACGAGGATATTGTGCTAGAAAAACGCTCGATATAGGAGGTGAGAGAATCCGATAAGAGACGTACTCCACGGATATCGCCATGTACAACCCCAAACGCATGCAAGTACGAAATACCATCAGCAATGGCCAATATCTAATCGTCACATTGAGCTCATCTGTTTGGCAAATAGTATAATAATCATACCCATCCATTGACTTTCTCGATAAAATGGCGTCCCGAGAGTTTATCAAGGGAAACGAGCCGGTCTTGGTAGCTGCGAAGGTCCCCGTTTTCCATCCATGGTAGAACCATGCAGAATCCACCAATAGTAGTATCATCAATGACTCCCAATACAGGCATCACATGTTCATTATGCATGTTGAAGGCCACGAGTGAATACCTGTAGAAAGTCTTCCCAGAGGTGTCATTCGTGTCAAAGAAGAAAAAGAAGGGGTGAAGTACACACATACACGTTCTAGCGCATCCCTGCGGGAAGGTTGAGCCATGGCAATGGCTCGGGGGTGCTTGAGCGCAATTACCTTCCCTTTGTAGGTTCCCTTAAGAACATCGTTCATTCCTCCACAACCGTAGTCGCTTTTCCCTTTACAATCGATATGGCAGCTGATAGAAAGCTGCTGCGGACAACCACCAGTTCGCAAAGAGAACCAGCACAGTACTTGCAGGATTTTTTCCCTTGCGTCAGCGTCTTCCGATCCAGATGTCACTAATAGTTTCTGATTCGATCGTATGAGCAATCAAACTAAGAGGACCAGCTGACCATACCTCCTGGAGTCCATCCAAAACGATTCTCAATTCCTTCGCATTGAGTGATATGGGGATTTCGGAGTTCAAATCTGAATCCGCGACGGATTTCAATAGAGATGCCATTTCAAAGTATGCAGAGTTACGTTCTTCTTCTGTTTGCGAGTCACGAAAGAGCCCGGCTGCCCAACGTATGTTATCTCGAATTACATTTTCGTTTTCTTGTAGATCTAAGAGGAGTTTGACTTCGTCGGGCGGACTGGTATCAGGACTGTTGAACCCAAAGATCACCATAACCGATTGTCTGAGTCGCTTGAATATGAGCCCCATTTTTGATACGAGTCCCATGCTAACAGGTTCCGCGGTCCTGTCGGGAGTCATAGCATTTAGAGATTGGGAATCTCTGTATAATGAGGACGAATCATACCGCATGGGATCAGAATCGTTCATGACCACCGGCTCCCTCTCTCGTCTTCGTAGGACTCCAACTTTGTCGTGCACTGTCAGCTTGTGGGTCCTCTGAGCTGGGTTATGCAAAAAATGAGACGAAGATTGTGCTCATCGATGAGGGGATTCTACGCACTCATATCTGCGTGGGCAGGGTGGGGTGCCGCCGCTTTACCCGAAATGTTGTTATATTTGAATCAACAAACTGCGAAGTGGGAAGATTGCGGCAACTTTTGTATACATTACTACCGAGGTTCCGATGGGGAATAGGCGAGATCGGTAAGGCGCTGAGCTGGGAAATTGACTCCGAATAATAAACGATAAGAAGGGTCTGTATTATGGTTCTGGAGGTTTCTGATTCAGTAGTGGTGTCAACATGTCAACCTGAAGAGTCGACTTGGGTATTTCTCGAAAGACACACCAGCGTTTGATGTACATGTGTGGCCCTGTGTGGCACAGTGGGAGACAGTGGGAGCGGCTTGACGGTGGCTTGACTTGACGCACGGCAAAGCGCTTGACGTGATTTTTGTCTCACGTCAAAGACGGTGGATTGGTAATCCAAACGCCCTGTAAAACCTCGACGTGAGTCTGACTCGCGCTAAAGGCATCTCCGTTTCCTATTGATCATGAATGACATGGTTACTTCCGCAAAGTACAAGGGGATATGCAAACACAGACCCTGGCATTTCGGCAGGACATGGTGATGCTGGCAACGGGCCCAGCGGCTTCGATCAATGGTTGGGTTGTTTCCAACGTATTTTTGAGTTCACCGCTCTCACTTTAGGTCAATGCAACATCTCTTGAGGGCGTCGAGAATAACCAGTTCGTGTCCATAAATCGCAATTGGTGAGCCTTTCTGCGTTCTATGCTATCTTCAACTTCTGTTGACACATACATCAATCTCTTGGCCCCTCGACTTCGCGGCGACTCGGAATGGGATCTATCTCTGGTTGTACGAATACCTGAATCCCTAAGGCAATCGAGAGGGACCGCAGATAAAGTCCTGCGTGCCTTCGATTCCCTGGCCAACGACCATGGTGGGCAAACCTCGCTACTGATCTCATCGTGCAGTAAATATTTACGCGCTTTGACTCGTCGCCTGTGTAATCATAGCGCTTATCCAGCGCTCCAATTTTCGTTCCCTTTGGCCGTTCTAGCAATTCCTGAATTTTCACATGCCCATTTCGAGGAAACGCTCTTCAAAGCTAGTCGCCTTGCATTGAGAAGGCCCCACATCTTCCGTCAGGGTTCTACCGTGTGTGCGATACAATCTGTTCGAGTCTCACGAACGCACCCCTGACGAGGCAACGATCCCTTGAACTCTATAGTCGCAAACAAATTCGTAGAATTGGGTTCATGGTCATGCTGCAAACACGATGCTGCCAGTCTGTTGAAACCGCGTACTTCTTGAAGAGTTTGATCGATCTTCTCCCGAGTTCATCCATACGGTCGGTGCAGATCCTCGACACTGTAAATGGTCTGATTCATGTAATATCCGCACCTCATGCAAAGCTCGCTGTGGGTCCTGTTGGAACTTGGTAGGAGAGAACTGCGGGTGGACCAGTGGTCTGCACGGTAACAATCCTCTACGATCGGAAGGAATACAATATCCGACACTTAAAACTGCGTCAAAGACGCGAAGAGCTCATCGTTCACCATCCTCTGCCTGTCTTTGACCACTTAACTACCTCGTAGACTCCATCCATCCATCCATCCCCTCACTCTTAGACACCATAATCACGGCGTTGAAAATTCATATAGTCTCATGCATTCAGCGCAATTCCACGATATTGTCTTGATAGGTCAGAGGTCGCGACATTCATTTCATGAAGGACAAATTATCTGAAGGGATATGTGCCAGGCAATCATGCGAGACAACCGTCTCCTATTTGTAAAATCAAATACCTCACGCATTACCCCCCTGCGAAAGCCCCCGAACCAGGCTTGTTTGAGCGATTAGCCCCTTGGCTCATGCTCATTCGACGCAAAATGCGACCCAATTTCGACTATCAGGCTCGGGCTCTTGCCGTCGAGCAGAAAGCCAGGTCACAGGTCAGACTTTCTCTTCTGACTACGTAGGGATAAATCTCATATGGCGGTGCAGCTCGTTGAAGCGTTATCCAACCGACAAGATCCACGTGAACTTGATGTGCTCAAGACCTTGCGTCATGCTTTCGTAAGCGGCGACCACGAAGAACTCAATACCCTTCGAGAACAAAAAGCTCAGATTGCATTAGACATCATGCAAGAGGCAAGGAAAATCCGTTACCTTAAATCCAGCGATCCTAACTGACAGGCTCCATGTTCAGCTTTTTCTTAGCCTAGTCCTCAATAATCAACGAAGATGACGGCGAATTGGTTTTTGCCGAGAGTCGCTGGTTACTGAACCGGAGACTTCAGAAGCTTGCGTGCGAGACTTGTTTGCTTCCCTCCCAAATGAATGTGAGCGGGGTGGAGTGCGGAGACACCAAGGACGGTGGGTTGGGGTGCAGCCGCGGATCTCTACTGCGGCACACTCGGAGAGGCCAAAGTCGGGATCAAGTATCTGCGTTCGTTCAATGCGGGCCAACCGGAACAAGTTTCAACGAAAGCAAAAAAGGTGATTCNTGGTAACATGAGATAANNNAGACACGATCATNNCCATTGATCAGCTATTCTTCAGGGAAGCCATCTTGTGGTTTAATATAGAGCACGGGAATATCCTCAAGTTTCAAGGCGTATGCAACCCTAGTGTTGTCAACCGTAACGATCAGCATGGCCTGTGTATGGTCTTGGAGTGGGCAGAAAACAAGGATATCGTTAAACATTTGGACCACTTAGTGAGTGAGGGCCTCGCCGGGGATGAGTACCTTCGAATGGTCAACCGTTGGGTACGTGAAGACCAAAGAGCGGATCTATCAATGACTTACCGTCGCTGTTGTAGCTGCTTCAGATCGCTCAGGGATTGGCATGTCTGCATAGTTTTGGGATCGTCCACGGTGATCTACGCGGGGTCGGTTCTCGATGCATTCAGTGAGGATATTGGATATCTGACATCCTTTCATCTAGATCAACATTCTGGTTAATAAGATGGGAATAGCGCTCCTCACTGATTTTGGTCTCTCGGTCATCGCAGACGTGGGTGCCAGCTTCACGGAATCGCACGGCATCAATTCTGTACCATGGGCTGCCCCTGAACTACTCGACGCCGATAAGGACGCCCGCCCTACATGTAAAGGTGACATGTACGCATTTGGATGTACTTGCGTTGAGGTGAGTTCCCATCAACTCACATGGCTCAACACAGTGAATTGAGTACTGTTGCCAGCTGTATTCCAATGCTACTCCATATGGCGCAATGAGTACAAAACAAATCATGCAGTATGTATTGAAGGGAAATCGTCCCCCACGACCATCAACTCAAGATCGCAGTATCGATGACAAGTTGTGGGAGTTGATCAAAAAGTGTTGGAAAAAGAAGCCGAGCAAACGTCCCATCGCGAATGAGATCATCAAGAAATTGCACGACATCTTTCCTTACCTGGCGTCATAGGTCTAGTCGTATTTCTGGTAAATAGGATTCCTCATCGACGACACACGTCCATCAGACGGATTCGCTATTTGCTTTATAGGCAACCTTCTGTGGAATAATTGGCTCATTCATCGGAAAAGCGTCCGAGTGGATACGCAGGGGTTAGTTAGACTCGTAGTGCCTGTGCGAAGACCCGGGGAAAGGGGGGGGGGTTGGTTCCGGACGTTGTCGGGGTGTATAGAGGGGGTGTCAACACAGGAAGCAAATATTGATGAAATTAATGGACGTATATTCACTCTCGTTCGAGGGTATAGTCCGATTTTCTTCGTGGAATGGCCGACATTGCCCCCTGCATTAAGTCCTCTGTCATACGCCAACATCGGGATGGGAATCGTCGAGGTCAAGATGGCTGGAATATATATGGTAGTCCTCTTAGATCACGAATTGATGCGCTTGACTCTGTATACTCGAAAATCACAACTAAATGACACAAGCGTGATGATGACTCGGACTGACGATGAGTCGGTCATCGCGTCTGGCTCATCAGGCTGGCCTATAGTCGTGAACTAATCAAGTAATGAAACGCTCTGTAATCTGATCTACGATAATCGACCCTCACACTTGGAAAGCGCGACATGTGCTGCATCTCAGAGTTCGACAGGGGGCACGGAAAGATGGCACGAAGTTATGGCCTATTGACCAGATTCGTCAAGACTGAGAGGGATTCTGAGATAATCGGCCTTTGGGAACGCTTCCGGTCCCAGCACGTAGTGACAAACTGCCAAAGAAGATCAGGCATTGCTTCATCTCCTTTCATTGGTCGTTGTGGTCTGATTCCCTTCGATACCATTCTTAGAATTTGGGCATCATTAATTCCAGAGAAGGGCGACTGCCCCGTGTACAGCTATATATGATGAATTAATATCCAAGCGCCGTGGAAGTTCTGAGTACTGTACCTCAATACAGGTACAACAAAATGCGTAGACATCTGCCTCTCTGGAGGGCGTCGCACTTTGAGTCCAAATTTTGTGGGTCAAATAATTCCGGTGCTGTCCAAGCAATCAGACTTTGTGACCCAGGGCGTGAACCATCGTCTTCAGATATGATTGTCGAAGATGCAAATGCTGTTAAGTGAGCACGCCCCTCATTCACCAAGATGTTGCCCTGTCAGATTTCCAGGAAGACGATTAATCGAGCTGTCTATGTCTTTATACCAAGAATGCTTAGCAACTTACACCTCCGACATCTCCGTGCACAATACCGAGTTGATGCATGTAGTTGAGCCCTGTTGAGATCCCAAGCAGCTGTAAAATGTATATGTGTGAGCTTCCGAGACACGATGTCGGGTTTGACATACCCATCGATTGACTGTCTCAAACAGTTGTTGCCTGGAGAGTTGATTTTCTGTCGTCAGCACGTCTCGGTAGCTACGCAAGCCACCTCCTTCCACCCAAGGATAAACTAGAGAAAATCTGTTATTTATGGGATCCTCTACCATTCCGATGACTTCTAGGATGTTCTCATGGCGTATATTGAATGCGACAAACAAGTTTCGGCGAAATGCCTTGCCTGCTATATCAGCGATCGTCACAGGGGAAAGGAGACAAACCTACATCTTCAAGGTTTCTCTTATGAGAGGGCCGGACCATTCCGAATACTCGAGGCCCCTTAACAGCAACAGCCTTTCCTTGGTAGACACCTCGAAGTTAATCATTGAGACCCCCGGAGCCGTAGTTCTCTTTCAAGAAATTTTCCTATCGATCCAAGATGGAACCCGACTACGTCGGGAACACTCGAGGAAGTCACACAGAGGGACAAACGTGATCAAGGACCTTCGTTGACGGTGGTAAGTCCCGGTATAATACAGGAAAAGTAGTATCTACGTACCTTCGTTGATGGTTACGGCTACTGAAAAGCCGTTTTACATATCCATGAGTGCAAACACGAGACGCAGGGGCAGATATCCACCCCCCCCCCCCCCCCCCCGAAAAATCCACCGGAATAGGACGGGAATTGTTTTCGTATACCCAGAATATTCAGTAGCTATTACGAGGTAGAATAGAATAAATTTTACTCACCTATTTCGTCCGTATTACTGGGCGAAATGTCAAAACCCTGTCTGTGGCTTTTCTGGGAGGGAATATACATTTTCGGGTCATATCCCCGCCCGTAATATCCCAGGGAAAGTTCGCCTTTTCCTTGGCTATTCCCTGGCAATTGTGGCGGGGGATATGCCCCGAAAAGGAAAACAATGACGCCCTAGACTTTTCCAGGATGGGAAAGGTATCCTTTTCGGGCCCTATTTTGAAGGGGAAAGGCCATCACGGAATTGTTTTCCAATTCCAGCCTGTAATAGTTGCACTAATTTCCTATTCGACAGCGCAATTGCTTTCCAATTCTGTCAGGACTTTTTCCCTTCAAAATAGGGCCCGAAAAGGATACCTTTCCCATCCTGGAAAAGTCTAGGGCGTCATTGTTTTCCTTTTCGGGGCATATCCCCCGCCACAATTGCCAGGGAATAGCCAACACGAGATGCAGGGGCAGATATCACCCCCGGGGAAATCCACGGAATAGGACGGGAATTGTTTTCGTATACCCAGAATATTCAGTAGCTATTACGAGGTAGAATAGAATAAATTTTACTCACCTATTTCGTCCGTATCACTGGGCAAAATGTCAAAACCCTGTCCGTGGCTTTTCTGGGAGGGAATATACACGGGAAAGTTCCCCTTTTCGGGTCATATCCCCGCCCGTAATATCCCAGGGAAAGTTCACCTTTTCCTTGGCTATTCCCTGGCAATTGTGGCGGGGGATATGCCCAGAAAAGGAAAACAATGACGCCCTAGACTTTTCCGGGATGGGAAAGGTATCCTTTTCGGGCCCTGTTCTGCAGGGGAAAAGCCATCACGGAATTGTTTTCCAATTCCAGCCTGTAATAGTTGCACTAATTTCCTATTCGACAGCGCAATTGCTTTCCAATTCTGTCATGACTTTTTCCCTTCAAAATAGGGCTCGAAAAGGATACCTTTCCCATCCCGGAAAAGTCTAGGGCGTCATTGTTTTCCTTTTCGGGGCATATCCCCCGCCACAATTGCCAGGGAATAGCCAAGGAAAAGGCGAACTTTCCCTGGGATATTACGGGCGGGGATATGACCCGAAAAGGTGAACTTTCCCGGGCATATTCCCTCCCAGAAAAGCCACGCACAGGGTTTTGACATTTCGCCCTGTAATACGGACGAAATAGGTAAGTAAAATTTATTCTATTCTACCTCGTAATAGCTACTGAATATTCCTGGTATACGAAAACAATTCCCTCACTATTCCGTGGATTTTTCGGGGGGTAATATCCGCCCCTGCGTCTCGTGCATCATCATTGTAGACATGAGATTTCCCGATTGCGTGTAAAGCAAGTCTGTAGTGGGGCGTCAGAAAATACAGGGTTAGATGTTATGACGTGGTCCCGGGCCTTGGCAATCCTCACTGTTGATTTCACCAATTTCAGGAATGAAAGAGGGTATTAAAGAGCCTACGACTGAGGATACGATTTCGTGGATCTCAGAATACGAAGATTTGAATGTTATGTTCTGTCGGAGGCCCCTTGAACAAGTCAGGTTTTGTTATGAAGACTGCAATAATCGCCCAAGCGAAGGAAGCACTGACCTCCCAGCCAGGTGGTATCGAAAAATCTTGGCAATAGGAGAGAGAGATGAAGCAAAATGAAAGTGAAAGGAGGTACCGAAACATTGACTATGGCGACTGAATTGTGGGTTGGGAAGGAGACTTCAGGTTGCGATAAGGCGCATTGGGTAAATGAGGCTCATCGAAGGCTATTGTCGGGTGGACCAGAGCAAGACAAGAAAGCAGGGTGCCTAGAAGAGACGAAATGATAAGTTACGAGTTGAGACGAACAGCGATTCATGGTGACTCTTGGCACCGACCGGGTTTAGGCATCTTAAAGACGCAGCGATACCCTCCACATTTACAGCAGCTTCAAAAATGCGACAAAAATAGGTATTGTGCTGCGGTTCATTGTTTACTGGGCACCAGAGAGCCTAGAGACCAACGCCAATGACGCAGTTAACAGGATATCAGAGAAGTCTATGAAACATGGTAGAAGCACGAGAAGGCGCCATAACTAGCATTCCGCCGTTCATCGTACCAAGATGGACAGTCCTCGTATGGATACGAACTAAATTGCCTGAACTCGGGGAACGAACGGAGCGCACCAAACGTTATGATGCTTCGAACCACGATATATATAGCTTGATACCACAACAGATCTAGGTCCAGGAGCGAAATCCAGTGAGAAACAGGTTACAGCCCGAGGAAGAGTGTGCCGCAGCATGTTGTGGCACCTTCGCGTCTTACGATGGCGAGACACTGCTGAAGAATCCCAAGGAGGGATTTATCTGGTCCAATTCGAGGTGACCATGATGGCGGTGGCATCTCGGAGGAGCCTCAAGTGAGCCGACTGCACTCATCGGGCTGTTCCCACGATGTGTTCACAGGAAATCCATTCGAGTCTCTGTATTGTCTCAATTTCTCATCACCATATTCTATAACAATAGTTTCTATTGTTTACCTCAATCCTATTCCTACATATAAACGAGATCTCCAACAGCGCCGCAATTGAGAAAAAAAAACTACTGAATAATCAAAGATAATGAGGCTGATTTGGCAGTCCATTCGACCCGACAAAAGATGCAAAGGTAAACTAACAATCACATTGCAGTGTATTCGGGAGGTTCTTCAGTTTCTGCATCAGTCGATGCTCCTTCAACCGGGAGCAATGCTATGGCCCGATTGAGTCTATCGATTAAAGTCGGTATCATTGAAGGACCGTCGTTGTTGCGGCCCTCTCTCTGAGTTTCGTTCTCTGGAGTTCTAGTTCTATCGTCTCTTGCATTAGAACTCTGGCTCGCCGTTCCGCTAGTGTTATCCATAGAAGGTGCGATACCCGACGACGAGGGTGCACTTTTCTCGAGGTTCATGGTTGCTCTATGTGAGGCCCTCTTCTCAGAGAGGGGCATTGGTTCACGATTTTTGACTATGTATGGGTCGAGACCGGGGGTGGCATTGGTGTTCCCGCAACTTTGATGTTCTGAGGAAGAGACCCCGAGAGTCCGAGAGCGCCTGATCTGCCTTCTCCTGTGCAGATAGTAGACAAGAATGGGTATACCCACAAAAAAACTGGCAAGAGTTATAAGTCCTGCGATCAGGGGCAAATTGCGAGGTTTGTGCCCTTGTTCATCCGATGGTGAGCTTGTGGCAGGTACGCGAACAGTTTGAGTCTCCCCGTCGGATTCAGTAGTTAAAGAAAACCTAGGAGTGGAACTAAGAACATTCACGACAGTAGTTGAAAAAGGGATCAATGAGAATATTTTATCAGATATAGCGCTGTTATGAACTGACATGTTGCTTGGAGTGGGGTCAGGTCTAAGCGCAAACCCCAGTGCAGCATTGAGCACATCCATCGCCGCAACCTGCCCCCAGGGGAGCAGGCGATCTGGGGGAGGGCCAAGCCATTGCGGGGAAAATTGGCTGGTCCCAGGTTGCCTTGCGAGATCCATCAGTGCATTGTACTGTGAAATGAACTGCGAGTGAGAAAAGTGAAGTCCTCGTGAAATTGGCTCTTCTCACTTGAACGGTGATGTATGCTCGGATGAATTTAGCAACGTCGGAGGTCGGATCGCCTCGGCTCCAAGCTGCATAGAGACCACGAACAAAGATTGCTAGAGAATTATCAAGTTAGAATTGTAGGATGACATTTGACGAGGTCAGGGCTCACCTTTGACGGTGTGTCTTATTGCATTTGTCGCAGGATCATTCGAGGCTGGGTCCTTCGAGTTGAGTATGATGAATGCGGGATGACGAAGATATCCTACTCTCAGTGATTATCCCATTGAATCCGGTCCACCCCTGGAATTTGATTGTGGTTGCAATCAAATTCAGCAAACTGCGATGAGATCAAGGTAAGGAACTAGGCGAGAGAAGCCGGATGCTTGACTCACAATGTGTTCCAATCAGGGCTTTGAGTGACATTGGAATAAACAGCGAGTCCCTCGATGAAATATCCGGAATTATATGTGAGGGAAAGTCTGTCTGGGTCACAATGTTCGAGAATGATGCCATCATTCACGACAGTGCCGTCGTATAATTGTGTTTTTACGAAGGCCGCAGTGAGTACGGCAGTGTCATAATAGGTGAGATTCTGCGTAATCTCGAAGAGATATGCGGTCAATCTGAAGACCAAGTTATGAATGTTGCGCGTGTATCGGTGTGAAGGAATGCATACGCCATAAATGAACTGAAGACAGAGCATCAGCCTGTGTTGATCAAGCATGTCAAGTTGAGCAACTTACGCGACGGTCTCCCCATTGACTCCTGTATCGCTTTTCTCGCTGGCCTGCTTTGACACGGCGTCAATCTCATCGTCAATTCGCCGAACAAATGGGTTACCCAGAATACACCTCCTGCTGTAGTGGCTATGATAAAGATCAAACATCGGTAACTTGGTAAGCTACCTTCAAACGCACCATTGTTGCACACCGACTGGAATGTCACATTCCTTTCCGAATGAGAACCCCGGGATGCATTTACGGGTGTGATGAAAAACTCATACACCACATTCCAATTCTGGCTGGCGATATCAAGTAGATCTCCGTCGCCGTACGCATGGTACCCGTAAACGGCTGCAAGTCCCCAATTTCTGTCCCGTGTAAGTCGTTGACTTTCATAGCGAAGAAGGAGAGCGAGACGTACAGCGGATAAGAGTTGAATCGCTACAAGAATTTGGAACTCGCTCAACATATGAGATACGCCGGTAAAAACTATTCAACTCACACTGAAGTCGACCCAAAATACATCATTATATAGACATGACTCCGTGGTATTGAAGAAACACATACTTGGCAGAGGAGTCGCCAGAATAGTAATCTGGAAAGGCATTTCCAACGGATTTGAGGAAAGTTGTCGCCATTTTTTGGTATTTCGACTGCGAAGTAATCAAGTCATGCATCATTAGCGTACATATGAGATTGCCTGATTGGGTGGACTGCAGGTCTGTGATGCGTTTTCAGAGACATTGCAACCACAGTCATAGATACTCTACCTTGTATCTGACCGCTGGTCAGGTTGAACAATGGCGTTAAAGAATCTACGACAGCACCCACGACACCCTCAATGTCAGAAGATGTGGAGGTCGATGACACACTCTATCCGACCAATCCATTAGAGTTCTGCATTGACAATGAGAGACCCCAAAACTGACTCGCCATCCAGAGGGTATTGAGAAGTCTTGACAGAGAGAAAGTGGAATTAGTGAGAAGTAAGAGAAGCGGCGACTCCACTGCATGGTATGGGAGAGCTGTCGGGACAGCAGGACTTGCGAGGCAGACTGTGAGTCACCTATAACTGTAGCCACCAGCTTATGGCAAAGGGCGAAATCATGGCTGTTTCGCCGCAAGTCTGATGTCAGATCGCCACTATTCCCTCAATTTTGTAACAGCAGAACGTCTTTCAGGAACCAGATATCCTGAAACGTGTCCGAATGAGAAAAAACCGCATTTAAATGTTCGCTTGGGACATGAACTGAGCTCTTGACAATCCTTGAGCCACTTGGGTTACCGAGATGGGAGCAGGCATGGTCGGTCTGTGAGCTTCGAAATGAATACATGAATGCCGGAACGGACTTGTTGCCGTGGGGAAAACCAACTCACATGGTAATAGGCAGAACGGAGGCCGGGTACATCTGATGGTGGGTCAGAAACCCAGGATCCGGAGGAACGCTGAGCAATATTGTCCACTGCGTCGCGACGAGGCAATGAGATAATTCGCTGGCTTAACTGCGGTTGACAAGAGGAAAGATGAACGATCACCATACCAAGGACAATGGTGGTCGGACAGGTGCCACAAGCCCTCTCGCTGACAAATTGACGATGGCTTCAAACGCTACATCAACGGTCAAAGGGAAGAGAGACAAGATTTCGGGGGATCATCGACGACGATAATGACAGTATTTCGATCCCTGGCAGGTTCCGGATAATTGGTGCTATAACACAGCGTTCAACCCGACGAAAGGTTGGGGAGGAGGGAAGAAGCAGTGATCGGCACGGCATGGAACATTACGTAATATTTTCTCATCACACCATTCCAAAGATTTCAGTGTATGCACAGTACTTCCGAGTCGCCATAGACGGTGTGGTATACTGAGACGATATGATCACGGCATAATCCTCGCACAAAATCCATCACATTCCTCATGGGCCTTGTATCCATCTGGATATTCTAGTTCCATGTCAATGTCACCAAGTCCGACTCGGACTTGGAGTTACTGTAGGCTGGGAATCATATTAGCCTGCCGTCAGAGATGAACATCCATCTGAAGAGTCGGGCGTTCAGCTCATTACACTTATCGATACGAACTCGTACTTCCGAGTCGGACTAACTGGCCCTGTTGTCTTACAAGCAGAGCTCAAATGTCCGAGTCGGATACTGGCACGGTGAACAAGTACGTTCCCCGTTGTCGCCAAACCCATAGCCGTGGGGGTACGGTGAGTGCTTCTCCTTACCCAGCAGTGCCAGCTAATGTGCTATATCCGTTGTCAAAGGTTTTGAAGGTGACAACAAACCGAATATAAATGAAAGCACAACATCGGCTACCAGGTCTCCTCAATCCACGTCTCTCAACTCATAGTTCAACGGGATGTCTCAAGTCCTACCTCAAAGCTTCCGGGCAACAATTGTTCCTCATCCAGGGGATTTTGACGTCATTCAAATGAACGAAATACCCTTTCCAGAGCAATGTGCCGGTGAACTGGTCATAAAGGTACGGATAATTACTACCCCTTCATTCGGGCATTCAGAGAACCTCTTAGGTGCACTATGCAGGTGTTAATTTCATGGACAACCATGTCCGGTGAGTCGTCAGGATGCAACCTCACCACCTTGCACATAATTTAACTTTTCCACAAGCTCTGGAGGGTACCCTGTGTCTGCATACCCGTACCGTTTCGGCGTTGAAGGATCTGGGGTCGTGGTTGGCTTACCCTCCGACCCAGACACCCTTGGAGACGAAGACTTCATAAAGCGTGCCTTCAAGATAGGTAGCAAGGTCGCGTTTGTAAGTGGTTCGTTTCTGATTCAATCAGGCCTCTCTGAAATCTGGTTAGATTGGACCTGGAGCTTTCTCCGAATACGTCACCATCTCTTGGAAAAGAGCGCATGTCCTTCCAGAAGGAGTCTCCCTGAGAACGGGAGCAGCAATTCACGCTCAAGGTGATCCTGTACCCCAACTTCGACTACTTTAGAGGTTGTATTGACCATCCCTCTAGGTCTTACTGCTCTCTCATTTGTAGAGGAAGCCTTCCCTGTCAAACATGGTGATATCATTTTGGTTCACACCGTCGCGGGAGGGGTCGGCCTTCTCCTTGCCCAGCTCATCAAAATGAAGGGGGGCATCGTTATCGGAACGACTTCGACCCCTGAAAAGGCCGAAATCGCCAAGAAAAATGGTGCAGACCACGTCATACTGTACAAATCAGAAGACGTCGTGAAGCGCGTTTTGGAGATTACTGAGGGTGAGGGCGTTCACGCCATATTCGATGGGGTCGGATTGGACACGTGAGCTTTATGGACCCAATTCGCGAATGGCACAACTAATTGTGAGCTTGGACAGGTTCGAGCTCGACTTCAAGGTCATCAGAAGAAAAGGAACTATCTTATTCTTGGGAGAAACTTCAGGGCCACTCCCGCCAATCCAATCGTCGAAGCTCGTAGAGAAGAATATCTACGTTGCAAGACCAACGTGAGTGCTAGATTACGGGTAGTGTGAAACCCGCATTCATCGTCAATCGTTGCGGTTTCCAGGGTTGCAAACTATGCCTTCACTCCAAAGGATGGTTACCAATATACCAAGAGGTTGTACAATCTTGTTTTGGAGCGGAAGCTCGAAGTTCTCATCCATGCGGAATATCCTTTCACTGTCGAAGGTGTTCGGAACTCTGGCAAAGATCTCCAGAATGGAAACTCCATCGGAAAATTGCTCGTCAAAGTCGAGGCTGACTGAGACCAGGCATTTTTCGACATGCATTATGTACAATCCGCATGGTATAACGTGCCTCCAGGGCGTGTGTACCGCACTTGAGGGGTATCATTAAAAGTCAGAACCGTAGAAAGAACCCTAAGTACATAGTCCGTATACCAGACCCGTTTTTAGTCACCCAAGTTCTCGTCAGGCTTCGTATCTGGATGGTCCTTGCTGTCCGTATCGACTGGTGGAGACTTCTGTCCCACAGTCTCCGACAAAGCCGGAGTGTCCGTAGACGACTCTGAAGCGGGTGTTGCATCAGCATGAGCCTGTTGACCGTCCTCCCCTTTCTCTTCGTCCACAGGCTGTGCCTTGGCTTCGGGAGAAGCCTGCGAAGGTGTCGCATCATCTGGCGTTGGCTCTGTCGTCTGTTCTGAGTGATCAGTACCCTCCTTCGCGTCCTCCGCTTTCTCTGGTTGATGCTCGGGCTCGCTTCTCGAGGCCACCGATTCCTCTGATTCTGGCGCTTCGATCCGAATCTCTGGCGTTGATCCTAGTTGAGCTTCGACCTCCGCCTCCTCCACGGCGGAGAACGATATGTCCTGGTCGTCCGGTGCGGCTACAGGGAATTCACCATCCTCAGGTGAAAATGGTTCTTCCTCTTCTGCGTCAAAGGGAATATGTGGCTCAGTTGGAGCCGGTTCGGGTATTTCCAAGATGTCTTCCTCAGATTGGTCGGGACTTGAGTCGCGACGGGGCTCCTCAATAGGAATCTCGTCTTCGTGAATCTCGGAAGGGGGCTCCTTATCAGAGAAAACATCTTCGACGCTCGGTTTTGCAGGAGGGGGGAATGAAACCACCTGTGAGGCACCCAGCGCCCTCTCTTCCGCGATAGCCCTATCCAACTCCGCGCCAGACAACCCCTCTCCTTTGGCCAATTCCTCTGCTACATTCATCGCCTCACTATACACCATCGTGTCCGTTCTACTCCTCCCAAACCTTCTGGGGCTCTCCGTCCTACTAATTGGACCAGGAGAACTAGCACCCCCGCTCACATTCGACAGACCCAAATCGACCATTGAACCCGAGCCGCCCATTGACCATGGGCGGTTCTCGTTCTCACGATTTCCTTGTGAATCTGGACCCAAGAACCGAAGCGGGTCTATCTCGGCGTTAGAATCCCTCGAATCCAGATTCCGGTCGTGGCTATCATCGTGAAGGCGTGGAGGAATGACCAAGAATTCTGATGGAACCAAGTTGAACTTGGAGGTGAGGGCAAGGAAACGAGCATATAGCGATGATTCTGCTTCTGCTTGTTCAAAGGCTTCGCGGTGGTGGAAGTATGCATGGGCAAAGATGCGGCCAAGGCGACGAGCGAGAGATGAAAAATGGCGTCGAGATGTTGGCGGGACGGAAAGGCTGGTAGGGAATCAGAATGTAACATCATGCAAAAAGATGAAGTACATACCGAGATGGGAAAGCTCTTGGGGAATTTAACAAGGCGAAGTGGGGACGCTATCCAGAGTATGCAGTATATAATCAATAGCACAACATTGCTGAAAGAAGAGGTTGAATACGAACGGTACTGAACATTATGATGAATGGACCATACCTCCATAGCACCTTCGGTACCATGAGCGACACATAAGTACAACCACTCGCCCGCTTTCATCTCTGGACAGGTGGCCCTTGTACACTCAAGCTGAAGCATGGTAATCAAAGGATGTGACAAATCCTGTGCAAGACGTCTAAATGCGCCACCTGTGTGAGGATCACGCGGAGCAAGCTGAAGTTCGCAGGATACCTCACCTGAGTTGCTCGTNAANCNNANANNCATTGTCAACAACTATATCATTCCTCCCATCTTTATCATTTTCTTTTTCGTCTCCTCTTGAGTCATCGTTGAGGTCAAAATCTTTTGATGATTGCCTGCCAGGAAGAGACACAATGGTTTCAACGTCATGAACGTCCAGCCGAATGAGCAGCGAGATATATTCCTGGAGTTGGAACGCGCTGTCAAGGGAAGAGAGGGGTGGCAATGCCTTGACAGGATAGAAAGTAGAGATACGTGAGCCTTTGATTGGTCTTTGAATGAGAACAGCCATGATGAGGGGATATGTTAGTCCGAACGACGCGTTGAACAGGTCCAAGCAACAAGCGAACTCGAAAACCAGCCGAGGTCAGGCGGCATGTCTTGAGATGGAAATTAGACGCCTCCCTAATTCCAAATCCCCCGGCATGTCGGCACAACGGCGTCTCAGCTTGAATATCGTTTTCTCACCTTCGGTCGCGAGGCTGTCATCAAGAGAGACTTACGTGAGTTCGGAGAGACAAGCCTTCACCCATCAGGGAAATTCTTTTTCAAAAAAAGATACGACTGCAAGATATCTATATTGACAGGTACATGGTTCGTGCAATAATGCTTCCGTGGTAGCTAATTGTTCTTGTCTATGGGTACAGCTTGTGGACGGATGACTTCAACGTCTCCTTTCTTCTCCAGGTTCGCACTCTCTGTATTGCCATCAGAACCCTCTCCTCCATTATTTTCGATCGTCGGTATAGGTCCTTTGAACCAGTAGACCCCACCATATTTCGGGAAATAGTAATATATCAATGAAAGAACCAGTGTGCCCCACTGGACAGCAACGGCATAGTTCATGTCCTCGACAGTAGTCTGCGGAGTGCTCGGGAACAAGAGGATGACACTAGTAAAAATCATCCAGAGGACGGCCATCACAGCAACTGGAACGCTGAACCGACCGAGATTGAAAGGTCCGGGCTCGAAATCGTTGGAACCCAGGAAACGTGCACAGATGGGGAGCGCATAGGCGACATACAGAGCCGTAACACTCAGTGAGAATATGGCGTTGGCAGCAGAATCACCAGCGAAGGTGAGGAGACCGAGAATTATCGACCATATGCAAACGAACCACACCTGTGAGGAAAAATGTGAGATGTTCTCGATACATGGAAAGCACAGAGCTTACGGTGTTCACTGGGGTTTTGGTATAGCTGTTCATGCGGTATAGCCAACCGGAGAATGGAAGTGCACCGTCTCTGGAGAACGCAAAGGTTTGCCGGGATGCTGCAAGAACCTGTAGGATTCGATGTAGTGATGCCACAAATTCAACGAGACAATTTCTGTACCATGCTAGATCCCATCATATACCTGTTGATATTTCAGTATGGGAGGGGACTACCAGATGACTGAGATAACTTACTGTGTGATGACAACGACGGCCTAAACGCCAGAATTGATCAATACGTTTCCTCCTGGAACCAGAGGCGCCGCTCACCCAGATTACGAGGGTCCCTTTTTTGCCGAAACTATTGAAGAATATGGTTGACATGGGTTGACCAGAAGGACTGTTTAATATGGCATCTAAATCAGTTCCCATACAAAATGCGAGCGAAACATTGATGGCTACAGTCTCGTTAGCCATGATAGAAATGTGTCTTCGATGGCGACGGCGTACCCCATCCAAGTATACCAGCTATGCCAATGGCACCTACAATCGCCCACGGAACAGCCGTCGCTGCATTGCTCGCTTCCTCACTGATATGGACACTAGAATCAAAAGAGCCTGTGGCACTTTCAGCAAGTATATGTCTAAGGGAGAGATTGGACCTACATATCGTCCATAGAGGAGAAAGGAAACTCAGAATGAAGGCAAATCCGTTGGCATATCCATTTGCTAAGCAAAAATATGAGTGTGATGATGATTAGAAACCATAATTGTACCCACAGTTGCTGAATCCTCCAAGAGCATAACTGGCACTATTCCTGAATTCTTTAGGAGTTGCGGCTGGTAACGCTACTATGACTGCTAGGCAGAGACTGTCCCCGATTGATATCTGGGCTTCAAGACGACGAGGGTAAGTGGCTTACAGAACGTTCAGGATGACGTATGCACTTTGAAGACGGGCCAATAATTTTGTCCCTAGGCAGCAAACCACTGCGTGCGACAAAACAATGGCACAATAGACACCACTGTGCAACTTGAGTTCGTCGGGATGACTTCAGGAGAGAAAAAAAGTGCTCACAATGTTTGTGCAGACGTTGCTTCAAATTTGAGGTCCGAACCGATGCTTGCTGCTGCCATAACTTGAACTGCACAGCCCCAATCAATGGAAGCGATGCCAGCGATTGAACCAATCGTATTTGAGTCTGTACATTAGGCGAGAGGTTAATTGGGACCATCACAGGCTGTTGTTGAACAAAACCTACAGCCACATATCCATGCGAGCAATGTCCTCCACTTCGGTGATGAAAGAACAAATGTCCAGAAGTATAACTAACCCAACTCAGCGATTGGAAGCGACGAATCAAGATCGGATACATACCCCTCCAGATGTCGGAGCTGATGACGCCAGTTCCGCCATCGACATCCCAACGAGCAAGATGAAGAAGCTCGCTACGAGCCACTTCAATTCAGAAAGATCAGATCGGACGAGGCCAGAATATCTGTGATACTCACACCCCACACCATCGCAACAGGGCCGCCATTAGGTATGGAGTACACCAGGACCGAGCTAATAACGACCAATCAGCATATATGCACAGATAGAGGAGAGCCTTTAGCGAGACTCACGCAATGGATGGCAAAAGCCCAATAATACTGAAGGCGATACCGAATGTCTACAAAACGCAAGGGAATTGTGTGATCAGATCATCGATGATTAGAGATATAAAAACCTCAAGTCCCGTAAAGGCTCTCTGAAACTCTTGTTTATACCCCAAGCTGGCTAGAAGCTCCTCGTCCCCGCGCGCAATAGCAGCTTTCTTCTGATTCTTGGGGTCGCTCATCTCGAACGAAGTGTAGCAGAAGGACGACGCAAGTTGGGGAGACAGTCAGTCGACCAAAAAATTTGAACTCCATTCTCCATTCAAAAGGATGGGAAATTGTGGGTGCGAGAGCGCTTGGGGTCGTATCTATCCCATTGGCACATGAAACGCTATCAGGCTGCACCTGGAAGGAGAGATAACGAGTTGGTCAACCATAATTCTCACCTGGGTTTCCAGAAGCCAGCGATAAGCTTCAACCGACGTGATGGGACCTCTTTTCCCTCCCGAACACGAAGCATGTGTGTCACGCGAGGGATTGTCATTCAAAAAGTTTGGTTAAAGTCCACCACGACGGCCACAATTTCCAGTCATGGGGCAGAGAAGCGCAATGTCATTGGAGCAAACAAGGAGTGGGTTGTCGCTCAAACAAGCGCCGAACCGTACCCTGCTGATATCTCTGGCGCGACATCGGACTGGCGACTGTAAGACGGCAGCAGAACAGGGATACCGATAAACATACGGGACCAATGCCCTCACTGCAATACATTTTCAACCTCTGCATCCTGACTCACGAGTCCCGATCTTCGGCAACACAGATCCAGGTATGAACTTGGAATAGAACAATGATCATTTTGCCTCTTGGGCGTCAATGTGTTCAATCCAGAGCAACAAACTAGAACGAATTCAATGGAGGATCAAAGATTCCCGTATCACTGACTATCGTTCCATACGATCATGATCCCGCTTTCAGATGCTTCAAAACAACTGGAAAACAGCGTGATATTTTCCCCTGGCTGCTTTCCGTTGGCTCGCAAATTGAGGATAAGATGGGAACCCTACAAATTGACTAAGCCGATGTCACTTCAGTTGTCATACAGAGTATAGATACACACCACACTTGATATTGTGGCATTCAACCAACTGCAGCCTCAGATTTCAGCCCAAGGACATAGGAGAGAGGCAGCGAGGACGTACTGATAAGAGGCTTGACCCCAAACACCATCAGTTGTACACACGATAATCAGATTCACGAGGATCAGTGCTGTATTGAATCAACCCAATGTGTGATTTACAGGTCCAACTCCTAGAGGTCCAGATCACTGACCGACTGTAGAGGCATATGCCCAGATGCCATCTCGCATAATGATGTATATTAAAGAGGTGCGACCCAATTTTCTTGAAGGATTCCGAAAGAAGCGGGAAATGGTCAAGACGAGAAGGGCAGTGTCAAATGCCAAACTCAGTAACCTAAATCGAAGGTCGTGAGTTTCTGTTTCCAGGAAGTTGTGAGGGTACGTACCAAGGAAGGAAAAACGAAAAGGGCTCTTGTAGGAGATTGCATCCACTGTCCATTATGACACCCCTGGCCATCATCAACGGCAGTACGATGCTTACAGAGACGTCAAGCGCAAATAACGCCAGCAGTTTGACAAGGAAGCTATCATCACGGCCGTAAAGAGCATACACTGACGATAACAGTCGGTCAATTCCATGACGAAGACACAGGGAAAACCAAGCTTGTACCTCGTATTACGAGAATGATTTGCATACCCCAAAGGAGAACCCCACTACCCACTGCCCGAAAGGCTAGCCAATAGAAGCATTGTTCTGGAGTCGGCCTCGTCAATACTGTAATCTCTGGTAAAAGCAAAAGCAATAAACTACGTCCGCGGCTCGCGTCAGATGGACAGTAGCGGAAACATTAGGAACTACACACCATGTGTGAAGGAATGGGTAGTAACGTATGAAGAAGTAGGCTATTTCGGTCCATCTAAATGGGCACCTAAAGCACTAAACATAAGGACCTAAATGGAGGACTTGGGACGTATATCTACCTCCAAACGTGTTCAATCTGAAGAGGATTGGTATTGGAATGACCCATATCACAGCATCGACGGTTGCGTACCTCGGCCTGGAAATTCGACACGATATCACAGAACAAAAAGGTCAACGCGCCCACTTCATGGCATAAATGTCAGCTTTGTAGACGACAATCTAAACAAAATCCAGCGTACCATGGACCCGGGCGACAGTCCCGGTAGCAATGTCCATGTCTAGCATGTCACTGCGATGTACGGGAGAGTGGGAAGAGCATGACAGATGAATCGAGAGTAGACGATATATAAACAACCCACAGAGCATAGAGCTTTCCGCATCTTTAAAGCTCACAACAATCCTCACATTTGTGGATCGCAGAATCAGTACCCTTTGTTCAGGGTTGCGGCAACGAACAACATGTTGCGGTTACTACTCGGTGTCAAGACGCGACTCATCCAAGAGGGTTCATGCTACCGATCGATACGTATACGGTGGCTGTGGGAATAAGATACGATTGCGTTGCTAGACAGAATGGTGGTACGTTAGTCGCCGAGGATCTTCGAAGATGGTCGGAACATCGTATCGGGGAGTCGAAGCTCGACTTGCAATTGGAGGACGAGTGGACGAGCGCTGGACAAATGATCGACTCCGGGATCTAAGATCTAAGCGCCGACTGTCTGTAAGGGGGAACAATCCCGCACGGAGTACGTAGAATTTCGGCGGCACTGATCATGACCGAGTGCTACAAAACAACAACAAAGTTCCAAATAGGACATAGCTATCTCTAGGGATACTGTACGAACGCAGGATAAAGGGTGTCCGTCATGATTAGCTACTCAAAATACAGCAATAAGTATTATACGAATATAGAAGAGCATACAGTCCGTGGTCAGGAAGTCCAATCAAAACCTGACGCTTGTCGCTCTGTGCATTGTGCAACACAACCACCAGGGTTCAAGGAGCGACAACCCTGTCATCTTCGGTGGTTTGCGAACCACTCGCCGGTGTCAGACGCAAACCCAAATCCCCAAGGCTATCCACCGGGCGTACCGCACACCTCCGCCTCGGTGTCGACCCACTATACGCCGACCGAAGGCTAATCAGATCCTCCGCACGTCGAACAGCACACAAACCCTCCGAATCTGCATCGCGGGACGATCCGAGTATAATGCTGCTGAGAAGCTGAATCGGTGGCAATGGGACCAAATTACGATCGATATCGGCCATATCAAGCAGTGCGACGAGTAAGGGAGGACTGGGAATGGGGCGATGAGCGTACAGAGAGGTACGAATTTCGTTGAGATGGAGTTCGAGGTCCACCAACATCGCCTCAAGCTGTCCACGGAGACCCCCATATGACATATCCGTAGAAAGATCCCGATGTGCAATGGACAGCACCATGTAACAGGAAGCGTGGAAGGTGTGATCGTCCTTTGTCAGATGAGCCTGTCGCCCATACATCAGTATCTTCTCGGCCACTAAACTAAATGTGTCAAAGGCAGTAACAATTAGACGCATAATGAGCTTACCATCGCTATCCATCGGCCCGTCTGACCGAGTGAACATTTCCCGCATAAGATTGAACGCAACTCGTTGTACCTCGGATTCATGGGATAAGAACTTGGCAAGAATCGAATACACCCTTCGGAAGAGAGCGGCGGCGGCAGGGTCTCCAGACTCGAAAGGCATGGCCTTACAGAGCTTACCCAATACGCTCAGCAGTTCCAAGGTGGCCCCTTGATTAATGGTGGCGTGCTTCCCCAGAAAATCCACCACAAGGTCCATCAACGTCGAAAATCCGTCATCCACAGACGGGTACCGTTTCCACATCAACTCTCCTGTTGCGGAGACGGTGTGTGAACGATTTTTGAGAATGACCAGAAGACAGCTGAGAGCCGCAGCAGGCTCGAGGGTGTCTTTGAGGCAAGGGCGAACCACTTGCTTCAAGAATGTGGGGTCCATGAGGATCGAGTCGGCATCTGCAATAATCTGGTGGTCGAAATGTTTGCCATGTCTCTCCAAATGGAGCCTCTCCCGCTCGACCCACGTACGCGGAGACCGGGCATTGACGGCATCTCTGGCCCATACGATGAACGACCGCCGGGTCCTTCGAAACATGTTCACGTTGATGTTTAGTGGCCAATTGGGCTGAGTCCACCCTAGTATTCTGAAACTCCAAACGAGGAAGTATCCACCCAATTTTGACAGTCGCATCCTAACGAGGTACACCGCAAAAGCCTGCGGAGATCGATATGGCGAATCTTCATAGATCGCAGGGATGATGGTCGTGATAACAAGGAAAGTGAGTGTCAATACGACCAGAACGCTGATGACTCCAGCAACCGTGTAGTCGAGTCCCCAGAGTAGATCCAACAAACCGACGAAGAAGAAAGCGAGGGCGAATTGAATGAGGAGGGGTAGGATGGAAATGATCTCTGGGACACGCCATTTAACTAGACTCTGATACCGGAACTGTCGAATCCTCGCGCTTTCTTGAGGTGATGCGGTGACATTGTTGAGGTAGTCCCGCAGCCACTGCTTGACAAGAATCCCGACGAGCGCTGTCGTAAGGCAAAACACCAGACTGGAGAACCAAAATATGTTGATACGGACGGCCGAAGTGGTCGTTTTCTCTGGCGGGCGCACAGCAGGCGAAAGTGAACTATTTGCCAGCTGAGACGAAATTTGCAGTAAAAGAACGATATTCATATCGTCGGGATCTGGTTTGAGCATCTTAAATGACTCGATGATAAACGCCGTGATAATCGCGGAGAGTAACCCAGCCTGATCTGACAGGTGAGGAAGGTATGTATGAGAGGAAAAGGAAACTGACCAAGAGAAGAAGTGCATCTATGTCTTCCTTCCAACCCCTGATCGTCAGTTGGTCATGTTTCTGCAAGCGATCTAGGCATTCATCCCACACGCGAAACTCGGCACGCGGAGGGGTGAGAGAAGGCTTCGTGTCCTGAGGCGAATAGATTGTTGTACTCTGTTTTGTTCAAGTATGGGTCATGCGTGGTACAAGCGGAGAGTTCAAATCGCGATCAACTCACCGGAGAGAGGTAGTGGTGACCAGACGATTGACGTTCCGGTGATTCTTGAAAGCCCGGTTGTTCAAATGTTTGTGACGGAAGGGAATCTTGTACGAGGGAACGGTCCTCGGGTGACGCGTGTTGTCGGTTGACCAAAGGGGTTTGGAGAAAAGTCGTATCGATGCGTGGAGGGTGAGGGGGGTGATCGCGCGATACTGTGGAGGTAAACTAGAGACATGTCAGTTTTAGGATTGTATTCAGTATGAGATAGGAAGGAGGTGCGCACCTTCACAAGTGGTACAAGGAGATTGACTGGTGTTTCATCGGGTGGTGACATCGTGTCCATGACAGACAATGAGGGAAATGCCTCAAGAGGAGAGAGAGACGTGACCCCCTTGAGACATGAGTATCTGACAGTCGCAAGCCTTTAAATGCACTGGTAATCGTCAGCGCTCGTCTAATAAGCAGTGGACCCTGCATAAGAATATACAGGTGATCACCATATGCCAGAGATACCAATGTATGGTTACCGGTAATACCGATGTCATCGAGTACTCGGGATCTTCAGCACAGCATAAGTATCTTTGAGCCTAGGGTATTAGGATAGGCACATGGTACCGCTGCGCAGAGATTCGAAAGAGAAAGTGAGGAGCGAAGTACGTCAACGTAACCGCTGTATAATTGAGCGGTGTTCGTTCTCAAGGTTAGACGCGTGATAGCTACAGGGCGCGGTGAGACTCACCAGGAAGCTGCGCCAATCGGGAAGGGTCCCGCAGGCCGTCGTGAACGGAAATCTCAGGGACCATACCCACGCCGAGGAGATGGCATATTCTGTGCTACATTACTCGGGTGGAATCCACGGTCCTCGTAGGCGGCTAAGCGCATTGGTATAGTACAACAGGAGCTGAGGAACTTGAAGGAGGAGATGAGACTGGTCACGGTCGGGGTCGGGTCTGTGACAATAATGTGACAGTCACTGTCACAACCTTTACCTTCAATTGGAAGCATGGCTCTCCGAAATACTTGAATACGAAAGGAGCTCGAAGTCTTGTTGATACTGACTACAGTAGACTACACTACAGGCTTTGATTTCCTCGGTCCCAAGTGCACAATCCAGACATCGTTACTGTACTTGATTAT
>JANAWD010000210.1:0-60256 GCA_027627245.1 Meripilus lineatus | reverse complement strand
CTCCGCCCCCGGCTTAAAGGGTTTACTATCTCCGAGGTCTGAGGAGTGTCGTTCTGCTGTTGGTCTGCTTCCATCCGAAATGGAGACGCAAGTTTTGTCTGGTCAACGTTTTCTTTCTGTCGTTGTATTGATTTTTGGGTTTCGCGATCGTTTTTGCTTGCTCTGGCTTTGTTCTGTTCAGTCGGTTTTCGTACATGCATGTGTTTAGTTGCAATTGTTTGTTCGTATTCAGGGTTGAATAGGGCGAGTGTAGGGCTGGGTCCCAATAAAAATCCAACGATTATCTCTCATAGTGACGTGGTGTGATACCATCTGTGCATGCACATTGCAGGCCTTCCCACAATAATCATGGACGAGGCTTCCTTCAGGGTAGCTCTCGTGGTGAATCGGTCGTGTTCAGGGCCATTGCTGAAAGTTGATGGTACATGCATATACGTCATAGCGATCGATGAAAAAAGGTCGTGTGTCATAACCGGGCCTGAAAAGAAGGGAAAGAAATGAAAGAAGAGTAGACTGGCATATCCCGTAACGATCATACAAGAAGGGAGAAAAAAAAAGACAAGGAGAGCTTAAAGCCCAATGTTGGATAGATCTACATGTTGCTTCGACTGGTAAACCCAAGGGGAAAAAAAGACTTCATGGATGACTATTGAATCTTGAATCTTGATTGGAATGGAAAGGGGTATCCGATATTGTCCGCCAGACTGAGGATGAAATGAAACCTGGACATTGGACGGAGATGATTGGATCTAGGATGAAATGGATGGATCGCTCTAAGACAAGACAAATGCGCTTGTCGAAGGACCGTATGGGTCCTGAGAGGAGTCACTGTCGCTGGGAGTGCGGCACCGCTGCGCAATGCGCTTCTTCGACTTTACTGTGAAGTTGGGACACCATTGACTGAGCATGGATCACGCAAACAAAAGGTGAGGTGACAGGACTGACGCTTTCGCCGAATGGTTCTCTTTTTCTCCATGGGAGGTTCTGCCTCCTCTAACACGTTGTTCTCTTCCTCGGTGACATACTTGAGAGTCCTGCCACAGCCCGAACAGGTACACCGCATATAATTCCCATTCCCCAGCCTCTCAGTCCAATACTGCTTTCTCAACTGTGCCACTTCTTCAGTATAGAGCCTCATTGACATCAAGGCCGACGGAGAGTCAGGAGGAGAAATAACCACTCGAGTTGTTGATTTTCCGCGCTTTGTGCGTGGAGTTGGTAGAGGAGGAGGAGGACTGGGATGTTTGTCTAATGCATGCTCGAAAGCGAGGATGGCTGCCTCTGTTGTTTCGAACCCTGAATCGCCTTCTGAGCCAAAGCCTGCGAGTTGGAGGTAGGCGGCGAGAGCGTTGGCTACTGTGATGGGTTGACTGGCTTGTACGAGTGAAGTGATGGCTTTCTCGATGGTTGTTGACATCTTCTGGTTATGATTATAGAGAAAGGATAATGGGCGGCGAGCGATTCAGAGGAAGGCGATGCGGGAGAAGGTATGAGGATGGGGTTCCGAGGGTGTATGTGGATCTTTATACGGAGCGACCTCACTGGTCAAAGCCCATGAAGAGGAGATCAAAGTTTGCGCTTGTAACTGATTTTGGATAGTAGAACAAAGGCAGTCGGCCCACACGATCAGGCTCCGCAAAAAACGTGTTGAGCTTTCAGGTTCAAGTGCCGCTACAAGAGGCGATAGAGGTGTAACCTTGTAGCACGATGCTAACTCTAGCTATTTGTGGGATATTTGGAGGTGGATGGAGGAGAGCAAGGCATCTTATGCCAGTGGGGATTCCTTGCTTGTTCTTCACTGTTCGGGTACCACTTCCACAGTCACGCACAGTCACCATTTCAGAGCTCAGATCAAATCGCAGTCACACACATCATCATCTCGTCACGCTGCACCTCGAGCCTCTCCTTCTCTTTCGACGCTGTACGGTCCCTACACTTGCGCAAAGCTGATGTATCTACGTCAGCGTTCGAATAAACCCCGTTGGACCTCTGCACAAGCACCGCTACGTTTGTTCAGTTGTAGCCACCCAATTAAGGTTCGGGCCCGCCGTCATCGGTCCGAGGTCCTTTCGAACTCAACCTCACCAACTATACTCGAACGATTTCGCAGGGTTGGGCCGCAGTAAAAGGCCACGATCAGGAACACCATACGACTCCACATTACCATCCTAGGTTTCCCAGAAACCTTCCAACACAAACAACCTCAATACCCAATTCCGGAAGTCCATCATGTGACCGTATAGGTTACGTCATATAGATCTCCCACGATCATTAATACAGAAACCGGAAAGTAGATAAAGAGTAAATTCGAGTCGACTGCCAAAGAAAAATTTCCATCTCATTCACGACCACCACCCCTCCAGAGATACAGACCCATCCCCTAGAATGGCGGAAATACACGATCAATTCGATACCATCTTGATTCTCGATTTTGGGTCACAAGTAAGACTCCTTTTCACCAGATTTCGAGTCTTCGACCACTGCTGGAGCTCGATGCAATAGTACAGTCATCTCATTACACGCCGATGTCGTGAACTCAACGTTTACGCCGAATTGATGCCATGCACGCAAAAACTCAAAGAGCTCAACTTTAAGCCAAAGGGTCCCTATTCTTTCGCGTACATCTACGGTCGATGTTGGCTGATTTATGACTCCTAGGAATCATTCTGTCTGGTTCTCCGTACTCTGTTTACGATGACGACGCGCCGCACGTCGATCCCGACGTGTTTACACTAGGTGTACCGATTCTTGGTATCTGCTATGGATTACAAGTGCGTCAATCTCACGTGTAGATCAGAGAAGGAGCTCTCAACTTTGTATCTGTAGGAAATGGCATGGCAATTGAAGGGCTCCGTATCAAAGTGTGATCACCGTGAATACGGGTTCGCACAACTCCAGGTCCTCAGCCTTGGTGAATCCAATAGCGTAGATGCGCTATTTGAGGGACTCGGCACTGATATGCAGGCAGGTCCATCCTCTCTGATAGTATCCCTCATATCTAATAACAGAGAGTAGGTCTGGATGTCCCATGGGGATCAGCTCTCAGCACCCCCTGAAGAATTCCATGTCATCGGAAAGACCCAAACGGCACCCTACGCCGCCATTGCCCACAACTCCAAACCTTGGTACGGAATCCAATTCCATCCCGAAGTAACCCACTCTCCAAGAGGAAAGGAAGTCATCGGGCGATTCGTTCTCAACATTTGTAAATGCAGTGCTAGCTGGACGATGGTCTGTATTTTCACACTTTTCACTTGTGCAGGTTCTGATGTTAATGTCAACTGTAGGAGGAGTTTATTGGAAAGGAAATCGCACGTATCAGGCAGATTTGTGGAACAAAGGGTCGTGTTATCGGTGCTGTGAGCGGTGGAGTCGACAGTACCGTCGCTGCAAAGTTGATGCACGAAGCGATCGGGGATCGGTAAGTCTCCCAACCCACAAGAACTTTTTTTTTAAAAAATCCCCCAATCTCATAACGGCTTCTAAGATTCCACGCGATCATGGTCGACAACGGTGTCCTCCGAAAAGACGAAGGCAAGACAGTCTACGAACGACTCAACAAAGACCTCGGTGTCAACCTCACTCTCGTCGATGCTTCCGATCTCTTCCTTTCCCGCCTCGAAGGCGTTGAAGACCCCGAACAAAAGAGGAAGATTATTGGAAACACTTTCATCAATGTTTTTGAGGAGGAAGCCACCAAGATCGAAGCTGCTGCGAAGGAAGAGGAGAAGAGTGGGAAGGAAGCAAAGGGGAGGGTTGAGTGGCTCCTTCAGGGGACGTTGTATCCCGATGTTATTGAGAGTATCAGCTTCAAGGGTCCTAGCGCTACTATCAAGACTCACCATAATGTTGGCGGATTGTTGAAGGATATGAAACTGAAATTGATCGAGCCTCTTCGCGAACTCTTCAAAGGTATGTCCACTGAACACCTTCATCCGCACTCAATTGATTAAACTCTCTTCTCAGACGAGGTCAGAGCACTCGGTCGACTCCTCTCCATCCCTCCCCACCTCGTCCAACGCCACCCCTTCCCCGGCCCCGGTCTTGCAATCCGCATCCTAGGCCCCGTCACCCGCGACCAAGTCCGCATTCTCCAACTCGCCGACAGCATCTACATCGAGGAGATCCGCAAGGCAGGATTATACAACCAGATCAGCCAAGCATTCGCTGTCTTGTTGCCCGTCAAGGCCGTCGGTGTCATGGGTGACAAGCGGACTTACGAACAGGTTCGTTCCGTTCACTTCACAGATTATTTCTCCATTCGTTCCGTCTTGACGTTTTTGAATGATTTTTGTGATAGGTTATTGCTTTACGGGCTGTTCAATCTGAAGATTTCATGACAGCTGACTGGTACGTATTCCCACCTGAGGTACTGCGAAGGATATCGTCCCGTATCACGAATGAGGTTGCCGGGATAAACCGTGTCACGTATGACATTTCGTCAAAACCACCCAGTGTAAGTTCCTTTCATAGTCTGTGTCCGTCTTGGTCTGAAGTCTCGTGCCCACAGACTGTAGAATGGCTCTAATCGATATAGACGTACTCGCACTGTTGTTATCCAATATAACGAGAAGGTACCCAGAGGACTCAGAATTTGTGTACATTTACCTCAACAAACCTATCTCGATAAATGATGATGGCCGCCCTCGGATGAAGAGGCTCATGTCTTGGTATGTGCAGTACGACGGTACTTTCAACTGATTTTATACACTGGAACAAATTCGGGGTCATGTCAACATGACTTTATACACGAGGGCCGCGAATATCGGTTCAATTCAGGGACAGCTTTCCATTCATTCCATCGGTATGGCCAAGACCGATGAAAGCCATTCATCAACGTTAACCAGCAACACTGTCAAAGTTTCGCCTTTCGATGCCTCGTGTCGATTTCTCTCCACTGCATCAAACACATTGAGTTAGCATTCAACGTTCAACTCTGTGAGACATAAACAACGCACCCAAGGCACCCAATTCGGTAAATCCTTGGACAACGTATCCGTGAACCGGATCGGTCTCTTCTCCCTAAACGCCCTCGCACCCTCAGCAGCATCCCCATTCCCCGTAAGCGATCGTATAGCCCTCGAATCGAGAATATGTTGTTCCTCCAGATTATCCGCGGCATGCCAAGTCAACGCTTTGGTTATCGCGACGGCGGTTTGAGAAGTGTTCTCGGCGAGTTCGTGGGCGAATTTGAGGGCGGCGGGGAAGACGGCTTCGCGTGTGGGGAGGATGGAGTGGTAGAGGGGTTGGATTGAGGGGGAGGTGGGGGAGACTGTGGCGCCGGAGAGGAAGAGCGCGTTGGCGCGGGAGTGGCCGATGAGTTTGGGGAGGAGGTAGGTTGAGATGGCTGCGGTGGAGGAGATATATGGTCAGAATGAGGGGATGTTGTCGCTGTGGTGAGGAGAGAAGAGACGATGGGCGGACCTTCTGGTGCGATACCTCTGCGAACAAAGGGGAAGGCGAGTTTGGCGCATTCCCAGACGAAACGGAAGTCGAAGGGGAGCTGGAGTGCAGTCATACCTACACCGACCTGTGAAATGACAGAACATCAGCCTTTCGGAAGATAGTGTGAAAAGTATGAAGGTAGCATACAGCATGCCCGTTGACTGCAGCAATGGTGATCTTCCTGCATCGGAAGATAGCCATGGTGACGTCTCCTCCGGAATCCCTGTGAGCTAAAGAACAATGATACGAGATCCACTTCTTCCGAGTCGTATTGGTGTTTTCGAGTGCATACCGTGTTCTCCTTCTTTCTCTGCTTCGGGGTCCCAAAGACCACCCCAGCCACCGGAGATATCAGCCTTCATATACATGTACATGATTGGGCTTTGTGAATACGCCAATATACTAGAGTGTGATGATCACATCCTACTTACCCCAGAACAATATGCTGGGGCGGTGGGGTCGGCGGTGAGGACCACGACGCGGATTCTGTCATCCTTGTCGAACAAATCGAATGCTCGAATAAGATCTTGGACGAGCTGAGCACTGAAGCTGTTCCTCCTGCGACCATGTCACCATTCCCATGGATCAGGTTATTCAAGTTTATCATGATGAAAGACGTGTGAGACATACTGTTTGGCGCGGTTGAGAGTCGAAATGGCGACAGCACCCTGAATCTCAACTCGAACGTCCTTGAACCCAAGCTCTTCATACTTTGGAAGTGCTGTCATGATGATGGTTGACTAGTAAGTAAGTGAGTAACTCGAATTTGAAGGGGCGCCGTGTAGTGATGAGTGTTTTGTGGTTCACACCAACAGAATCAGAATTGCCGTGTTGTTTTAAACTCGATGCCCGCCGGGTCGCTCAATCAGCTCCACGGGCAAGGTTCGGCGATGCGAGAAGGTGATTCCGGTATGTCGTTTGCCGTGGATTCACATGGGGGTGAAACATGCTGTGAGTTGATATGCATTTCGACCATCAGAAGGTGTAAGTGAAGAATATCTGTCGTCTTGCAAATCGCCAAGTTCTGAAGTGTGTTGCGTTGTGGCGCCGCCCAGTGCCGGTTCGTTTGTTGGAGGCGGAGCACAGCCACAATTATTCCATCCAACGCAGACGCGAATAGCAAACAACCAGGTTCGGGTCGTATCTCTGAGGTTCGTGGTCAAGGACATAGGTCTTAATCATCTGACAATGTCTTTAGACATGAGACTCCTCGCACAACGTTTGTGTGTACGCTGCACAAACCTTCGAGGAAGTAATGCACTCTACGGTCATCCGAGATATCAAGCCATGACATCTTTACGATACAAGCACACCACTGCCAACCCCCTTCCAGCCACCTTCTACAGAGGAGGAACATCCAAAGGCATCTTCATAAACCGCGCCGATCTCCCTGAAAACATATCTGACTGGGACCCCATCTTTCTCGGTATCATGGGTTCGCCTGACCCCGAACATGGTCGACAGTTAAACGGGATGGGCGGTGGAGTCTCAAGTTTATCCAAGATCTGTGTGGTTGGAGAGCCCAGTGAAGCCCGAAAAGCTGAAGGCATCGATGTGGATTACACCTTTGTCCAGGTCGGCATTCGGGACAGCGCGATTGATTATTCGGGGAATTGTGGAAATCTATCCAGTATGATTGGGGTTTTTGCGTTAGACGAAGGACTTTGCAAGCCTCGAACTGTTGATTCGACGAGAGGCGTTGCATCGGTCAGGTCGTGGAATACGAATACGAACAAAGTTATCGATACGACTTTTCCTGTCGCGGATTCCGACGGCGTATCGACTCCCTCTTTAAATCTCCCTCAAGCTGTTGTCGCGGGTGTACCTGGAAAAGCATCACAGATTGTACTGGATTTCGTATCTCCCGGCGGTGCTCGTACGGGGAAAGTCCTACCTACAGGTCTTCCGACAGAAATATTCGAAATCCCAATTTCCATTGCCACTTCCGCCTCGAAATTCCGCATATCCCTTGTTGATGCTACAAACCCCACTGTTTTCATCCTTGCCGAGGACTTACGGACCGCACTACACATCGATCCCGACTCACCCATCGACTTTGCGAATCCTGAAGTACGTGAGGTCATGGAGACTATTCGACGCAGGGGCGCAGAACGGATGGGGCTTGATCCTTCTGCACAAGCTCAACCCAAGATCGCCGCTCTCAGTCCACCGTCCCCCAAAGATTCTCAACAGGGCGTCGACATTGTGATACACGCATTCTCTATGGGTGTGTTACACAAGGCTGTTCCGATGACTGTTGGGTTATGTCTAGGAGTAGCATCTGGTCTGGAAAGGACGATTGCTTGGGAGATAGTGACAAAGAATGGTCAGGTGAAGCCCTCGAATCTCGTCAGAATTCTTCATCCAGGGGGGTTGGTGGAAGTGGGCGCAGATATCGGCGAGGGTATGGATGTGAAAAGTGCGAAGGTGGTCAGGACGGGTCGAAGGCTTATGAAAGGTGTTGTATGGTGGTAAAGAATCAACTCTTCTCCTTTACGCCGCCCTCCTCTCAAAGGATTCGCACAATGCAGTGAACGATTCACTTGCCTTGAATGGCGACAACGGCAATCAGCAATCCCAATATAGCAAGGCTCTGTGGTCTAATGGTTATGACGTCTGCTTCACATGGTTGAAGTCGCTGAAGGTTCCCGGTTCGATCCCGGGCAGGGTCATTTTTTGTTCTCTCTTTCCACAACTTGACACCAATCAAATGGTGCGGGGCTGATATATCTTTTATCGAAGAAATCGTGCCTAGGATATGCAGCTAGCTCGGATTTAACGGAGGTTCAGATGTACTCAAGTACCCGACCTCATTCAATTTCCTCGAGTTCTGTTTCTGCCAGTGCGGCCTTCAAGTCATCCAGGGAAGGAAGCGACGCCAACAACGCATCTGCCTTTGTCCGCTCTGCAAACATTTCCACTAGTGCCGATTGTGATATGGACTGTTGCTCCTCGTGAGATTTCGACTTGCAGTCACGTTTATGTAGCTTCCAATGAGATGTTTGACACTGCTGACTGCAGTAGAATATCTTTGGGGGATGAAATTAAAGGTGAGGAACACGAGCCTTGGAGGAAGCTAGGTGCATACCATTTTGCAACTCCCGCAACATTTCATTTTATCCACATCCCGACTCTCGACTTTGGGGCATCCTTCCGCTTCGCATCTTTCATACAACGGACCTCCACTCATTCCTATTTTGGCCTCGAGCTCGATGTCAAATTTCTGTCGAGTGTCCCCACTTGACTTGATGTACTCTTCCACGCTGTGATTCCACTCTTCCATTCGTTTCTTACTCTCCACCTTACTGAGTCGCCCTAACCAGGGTCTACGCAATGCACTCAGTATTTTCTTTCTCAAATCAAAGAAACAAAATTCGCTCACCTGGCCATGAAGTCGTTATGAAGCACGGCGTATTGGAAGGCTGGGTCGATTTCAGGATGATCCTTCATCATACCAGACACCACCCTATGAATCTCCTTCTGCAAACCTTCGGGGGTCTTGGGCAGTAACTCATGATAGGACGATACCCCAGCAGAAGCAGCTACCAGATTATTCACGCCCCTTTGGGACGCAGCATAAATCTCTGGTGTTACCCCATTGGTCATTAACATCTCCCTAACCTGCACCGGGCGAATCCAATTCTCCGGTTCATACCATTCTTCAACCCACTCGAAATCCTTCTTGGTACAACACTTCTCGTATATCTTTCGGCTTCCACATAGGCATAGAAATTCCTGGGGATAGGGTTTCGTCCCTGGTGAGGCGTGACACTCGGAGAGGAGCTTGCCTGACCAACAGGGACATGGTCTCGGGGGTCTCGCTTCACCCGCCTTGAGCACCTGTTCGAACAGGTTCTTAAATCGTGTTTTGTTCGCTGGGGAACTCACGATAGGCGAAGAAGAGAATGAAGAAGGGATTTTGGCACCATGTTGGATGAATAGACGCATCAACGTCCAATTCGGAGGGTTACTGATAATAGAAAAGGGAGTATCCCCGTTATTGGCACTGGTATTGACATCGGCATGTTGCTCGACGAACAACGTGATAACTCGAATCGTTCTTTCGATTCTTCTCGAGATAACATCCTTATTCATGGCTTTGTCATATTGCGAATCGACTGGTGACCGCCTGCGACCCGTCACAGCCTTCTTCGCAGCTTCTAACGTCCGGACGGTATAACACCCCAACATCAGGGCAGTACATCCAAACTGGTCCTTGAAATCGACAGCCGTGCCGATTCGAATACACTCATACGCCAACAGAACATCACCATCGCAAGCCGCCATATGCAAAAACGTCCTCTGGTCGCCATTTCTGAAGCTATCAAGATGCTCCGGAATTGGGTGGAAAACTTGATAATATCGCCGAAGCGAACGTTGTGGATGATCGTCGGGCATGATCACCTGCGCTTCGCAACTGGAGCGTTTTGAAGTGACTTTTAACCGAAACTGTTCGACTTCGTCCATGAAGATCGCGGATGGGTGTTCCGAGATCAAAGGGTCGGCTTGTAGGTGGTCGATGAAGGCCTTGGGAAGACTTGGGTGAACGACAGGGCGAGAGCCTGGCGTTGGTGCCTTTCTCGACATATTTCCGGCCCTTCAAAATCAAAAGTTGGTGTCATGGCATCAGATATGTTAATACCCGGTAATGACATCCATGCGATGATAGTGACACTCACCCGGACTATATGGGAGACGACAGTGAGATGTCGGGTTTTCTCGGTCAGTAGTATCAGGAAAGAAGCGAAGTAGGAAGCTGCTCACGAGGCAGTGTGTTGGATTGTATCGATATGGTAAACGTGTTGAAGACCAGCTACCCGACGCAATTAGCAAGGCAAATCAACCCTCATGTCGTAACATTCCGACACTGTAGTCACATCGTGTGAGGGTATCAGAAAGATTGTGGCTGTATACTACACTTCAGGTTGCTTCATATCTCATGTACACTGAGAATAACAAGCGCAAGTACATGAACATTCAACAGCACTCAGCGGCCTCTTGTCTCAACTTCTCAAAATCTACGTTTGCTAATGCGGCCTTGAATTCTTCCGCCGTCGGCAACAATGCCATCATCGCACCTTCGTGACCCAAGGAAGCAAGCCATTCCACCAACTCCCATGGGTTATCCAACGAAGCAAGCCATGCCTTCACCGACTCTGGGTCATCATCCAAAGGGTATGAATCCAACATCGCACGTCCCCTGTCTGAATCCGCGAACATCTCCTCTTGGGCGGACTGCGATACGGATTGCTGCTCTGGGTGTGATTTCGATTTGCAATCACGCTTGTGCTCTTTCCAGTGGGACCTTTGGCACTGGTTGCTGCAATAGAATATCTTCGAAGGATGGTAATATAAGGTAAGCACGGGGTCGTTCCATTGAAATTTAAGTGCTTACCATTTTGCAACTCCTGCACCGTTTCATTTGGACCACGTCCCGACTCTCAACTTTGGTGCACCCTTCTGCTTCGCATTTTTTGTACAACGGTCCTCCGCCAATTCCAATTTTAGCCTCAAGTTCAATGTCGAACTTAGATCGAGGGTCCCCGCTCGACCTGATGTACTCGTCCACGCTATGATTCCACTCGTCCATTCGTTTCTTACATTCCACTTTACTGAATCGTCCCAACCAGGGTCTAGATGGCACATTCAACAAGTCCGTCATGGCCTCCGAGACGAAAACTATCGCTCACCTGGGATAGAAGTCGTTATGAAGTATGGCATACTGGAAGGCTGGATCGATATCAGGGTATCCCTCCATCATGGCCGCCATCGCCCCATGTAACTCTTTCAGCATGGCGTCCCGGTTCTTCGGAAGTAACTCGAGGATGGAAGACACCCCGTTAGCTGCTGCAATATTGTCTATTACGCGTTCGGACGCAGCTTGGATCTCTGGTGTGATACCGAATCCACGGGAGATGTACGACTCCCTAACCTCGAACGGGCGGATCCATCTCTTCGGCTCATACCATTCTTCGACCCATTGGAAATCCCTCTTGGTGCAACATTTCTCGTATGTCTTTCGACTGCCGCACTGGCACAGAAAGTTGGGAGGGTACGATGCGGGTTGAGTTCCTGGTGCGGCGTGACACTCTGAGAGGAGTCTGCCTGACCAGCAGGGGCATGGTCTCGGAGGTCTCGTTTCACCTTCCTTGAGGACCTGGTCGCATAAGTCCTTGAAACGGGTTTTGTTCTCCACAGAACTGGCGATAGACGGAGAAACGATGATGGATGGGATCTGGGCTCCGTGTCGTACAAGCAGACGCATCAACGTCCAATTCGGAGGGTTACTGATTACGGAGAAGGGAGTATCTCCGTTGTTGGCACTGATATTAACGTCGGCGTGTTGTTCAACAAGCAACGTAATGACGCGAATTGTTCTGTCGATCCTCTTCGATATAACGTCCTCGTTCATCGCCTTCTCATACGGCGAATTGATCGTTGACCTCCTGCGACCCGTCACGGCCTTCTTTGCGGCCTCTAAAGTACGAACGACATAACACCCAACCAAGAGGGGAGTGCAACCGAACTTATCCCTGAAATCGACGGCCATGCCGATCCGAATGCATTCATACGCAAGTGGGAGATCCCCATCGCATACAGCCATATAAAGAAATGTTCTCCTGTCGCCCTCTCTGAACCGATCAAGGTGTCCCGGATTAGGTTGGAAGGACCTATAGTATCGGCGAAGCGAGCGTTCCGGATAATGGTCAGGCATGACAACTTCGGCTTCGCAGCCGGAGTGTTCTGAAATGAGTGTGCAGCGAAAATCCTCGAAATCTTCGACGAATATCGCAGAGGGGTGTCCCGAGATTAGAGGGTCAGCTTGAAGCTGGTCAAGAAGGGCTTTTGGGAGACTTGGGTGAACGACAGGAAGACCCGGAGTGTTCTTACGTGAGGTCCTCTTGAATCGCGGCATATCTCTACTTCATCGCATTCGCGGATTGGTTCCAACCCATTAGTATAATGCCCCCGCACGCGTATAATGGAGGCGACACTGACCTGGACTGTCTGAGATGAAAGTGGGACGTTCAGATTTCTTGGGTTGAAGCTGTTTCATGAGATATCATGTCGGCTTATATAGAATATTGTGGAGGTACTGCATGTTATCCGTCGCACTGGCACAACATCAGCGATTTTCGAAGCATGGTTATATATTGTCTGAAAACTCACAACTTGTCAGAATCCAAGCTCGACGTGCCAAAGGAAGAAGCAACGAATCCTACCGCCCCATTTCCGAGTCGGAGAGCAGCTATACGTGACGAATTTACCCATATGATTTTCCAGACATAAACCCAATCAGAAGGTCGGATTTGTCAAGAATGCACTAATGAAAGCTCGGTGGTCGGGGACATCAGTTGAGAGGATACAGAAGAGCTGGATTGCGCGAAAGATGGGTAATACTATACAGTAAAATGCGAGGATTTCGAAAGCACACTCTATCTACCATGTGAGCTGTAGAGATTAAGCGTTCCTATTGACACAGGGCTAGAAAAAAAAGACGTCGAACAAAGTGTCGAAGATAGAAAAAAAACGACCACGACGGAAGTTCGAAATGGGATGTGTATCATGATATGATTTAGCAGGAAGGATGAAATCCAACTTCAAGTGCAAATATCATTAAAAAATTTGTGGGACTTCCCTAATAACATCATCGGATCGACAAGGTATCCTTCCACCTTTCTGTGATAGGTTCCCCTCGGAAGACTTCGTGTAGTACCTCTCGCACATCCTCGACATACACGAATCGAATCCCCGTCTTTACACTCTCTGGAACGTTCTCCTCGATATCGGGGCGGTTAGCTTCAGGTGCGATTATAGTTTTAATCCCTGCGCGGTGAGCAGCTAGGATCTTCTCCTTCAAACCACCAACAGGAAGAACCTGTCCCACTAATGAGATCTCTCCGGTCATAGCTACGTTTCATAACACATTATTCAGTATGAGGTCGAACCAGTATAGCTGCTTTGGAATCTCACCAATGTCAGGGTTCACTTTCGTCTTCGTGAAAAGTGAAACGAAGGCTGATAGAATAGCCGTCCCCGCACTCGGTCCCTCCTTCCCAATAGCACCCTCCGGCATATGAACGTGAATATCACGATCATTCAATACCTGCTCATCAGGCGAATTCGTAATACCAAGCTCATAAGCGTTGCTCTTGACCCAACTCAACGCAATCTGTGCGCTCTCTCGAATAACTTCACCCAATTTACCCGTCAACTGAAGTCCACCCTTTCCTGGCATGGCCTATAGAAGTGAAGAAAATAATCAGAACAGTCTAGGCATGAGAGGGGGTCATTGCATACGCTTGCTTCAATGGGCATGACTGCCCCGGAACCGTTACCGAGATACCCAAGCCCTGTACTGACACCAGGAGGCGGAGGATGTACGTACATCCTATCCTTGTGATAAATGGGTGGTCCGACATAATCCTTCAAGTTGGCGGGTGAGATGCGAACATGAACTGAGTCAGGAACCTTGAGTGGGGTCCGTTCTGCAGTGGTCACAAGACGTTCGGCCGAGGACGATTCCTTCAGAGGTGTTGACACTTCTGGCGCAGCAGGCTCATTAAGAGGTGCATCTTGTTTCTCAACGGTAGTTGTGTTGGCCGAAGCTGTCGCGGCGTCTGTTGAGGTGGGCTCTGGGAAGACGTCTTCACCCAAGTCCTGAACAAGTTTCAAAGCGGCTTTGCGATAGATCTGGAACAGAGACGTAAGGCTATGGTCGACGTTATGGCGCATATATAGACAACAGACCTTGTCGATGTGCTTCTTGAGATTCCTGACACCACTCTCACGACAATAGTACTTGATCAACACATCGATAGCAGCAGCGTCGAGCTGAACGTCGGCGTCTTTAAGACCTGACGCCTCTCTTGCTTGCGGACCAAGGTACTTATCCGCAATCACCGCTTTCTCTTCAGAGACGTACCCGCTAACCTCCAAAACTTCCATACGATCAAGGAGTGGAGCAGGAATCGTATCCAATACGTTCGCTTGAAGAATATGAGAACTCAACGTGAGGAAATTGGGAAAGATTGAACATACCAGTACAAACGAATAGAACTCGGGAGAGATCGACGGGCACGTCCATACTAAAAAGAACAGGTTAATGGCACGAAATGACGAAGGTTAATCGAATTCTCACTAATGATCAAGGAAGGCAGTATTCTGCTCAGGATCAAGCATCTCCAAGAGGGCACTAGCAGGGTCACCATTATGCCCACGGCCAATCTTGTCGACTTCGTCGATCAAGACCAGGGGATTCTCGGTACCCACACGCTTGAGAGCCTGAATGATCTTCCCGGGTAATGCACTAACGAACGCCGCAGAATTCGAAGCAATTCGAAGTGAGCCTTCTGAGATAGCAGTAACGATGAGATCTAGTTACCCAACATAGGTTCGTCTGTGGCCCTTGATCTCAGCAACGTCGGTGAGACCACCGACTGAGAAACGGAAGAACTGCCTATTGAGTGCACGAGCAATAGATTTGCCGATAGACGTTTTCCCAACACCTGGCGGTCCCGCAAGGCAGATGATCTTGCCTTCCACGGTCCCACGAAGTTTTCCCACAGCAAGGAATTCAAGGATACGGTCCTTCACGTCCTTCAATCCATAATGGTCCTCGTCAAGCACCTTCTGGGCGTGGGCAATGGAATAGTTCTCGGTAGAGTGTTGACCCCATGGGATCTAGATATATAGACGCATTTAAGGAAAGGTTCCGAGAGTTGAAAGGGATTATGCTCACCTGTGTGAGCCATTCGAGGTAGTTCCGGGTGACGTTTGCTTCTGAAGCCGCAGGTTCGAGATGCATGAGCTTGTTGAGCTCCTCGTCGAAGACCTTCTTGACACCCTCAGGCATCTTCAACACGGCTGCACGTTCCTTGAACTTCTCGATGATCTTGTCCTTCCCATCTGATTCCATACCCAACTCCTTCTTGATACCCTTCAATTGCTCCATCAAATAGTACTCCCTCTGGCGCTTGGCAATCTTGCTATCGACGTCTCTCGAAAGTTTGCTCTGAAGCTGGGCATTTATGAGCTCCTTCTTCAGAACGAGTAACGACTTTCGGAGACGATCTTCGACAACGAGACTTTCCAAAACGTCCTGGAGCTCTCCGACTTCACCCGTTGAAACCGCTGCGGCGAAGTCTGCAAGCTTGTCGGGCTCGTCAAAGACGTTCGAAGCAACTTGGTTAATCGAGAAGTTGGTAATCTGATCACGGAACAAGGGGTTCAGTTGCGCAATATCCTTGAATACCGATACGATCTCGGACATGAAGGCACGGATATACTGATTGTCCTTATTGTATGGTTCGGTGACCAGATTCTCGACGTGGACGATAGAGATGTCGTACTGTTGAAGGAAGGAGGTCTGGAGCAAAGTGGGGGCTGGAATATCTCCTTTCTGAGCTGTGAGAACCGGTGACGAAGGGGTCGATTCTGGTGGTGTCGGAGGAGTCACGTCCAACGCTTGTTCACCCTCGATGGGAGGTAATGCCTTCTCCTCAGTGACGGCGTCCTTTGGTGCTTCCTCTGCCGCTTCTACGGAAACAGTGGATGTACCACCAGCCTTGATCAGATCCGTGATTTTGATTCGCCTGTGTGGATAGAGGACAGCTGTGAGACCTTCCTCCTGTAAACCCTCTTTTCCTGGACCTGTGTTCGCAGCAAACACGCTCGTAATCTGTGCGAAAACACCAACGGGATGTACCGAGTCGATATCTGTAATGACGTCGCTATCCGCGTGCTCGTCCTTGAGTAAGAATGCGCCAAGATATGGTTGACCACGTTTCATCATCTCCTTGATAGCAGCTACCACCGCTGGATTGCGAACCACGACTGCCTTGTAGAAACCGGGGAAGAGAGGACGACGAGCGATAGGGAGAGCCAAAACTTCAGGATATACTTCGGGTACCGATTGTTTGGATATTGAGGTTTGGGGTTGAGATGGGGGGTCAGGAGGGGGTGTTGGGGGAGGATCAGAGCCAGAGCCATCGGAACCGTCACCAGAGCTCGAAGACGACGAGGACGGAGGGGCAGAAGACTGTGGAGGAGCTTGTCCATCATCTGTTCCATCCATACGAACTTCTTGTGTGCCATTGGGATCGTGTCCCTCTGACGAGTCTTCGGTGGACAGTTTTGGAGGTGGCTGTCGCGTGTTGTTCACCCATCGCGGATAGCGAAGTGGTTGTGTTGGAGGGAAGTCCATGACAGTCGATGTATTAAAACATCGTAAATTGCCTGCCTTCCGCGCGTTCCAGGCAGCGAGAGCCTCGAGACTGAGACGAGAGGGACCTGCCTCACAAGAGGTGAGTATTCTTTTGCTACATGACCGAACGCCTTGTACCGCGGAGCTTCGGAATCCGCCAAAGAGACTCATGCACCAAAAGGATTGAACTGGTGTATGTTGGAAGGGCGAAGGAGATGAGAATGAGAGAATCCGACGTCGCACAAGACAGCGACGAGGGAATCTGGACAGTCGGTGCAGACGGTCTCTGTAATGCTGGATTTTCGGCGTCTACAGAAAATGCCACCCAATGACGCGTGCATCCGCCATTCCCATCACGTAAGCCCATCAATCTCGCGATATCGCGATACCCAGGCTCTACTTGGACACGAGAACGGCGCTGCTCGCCGCACGCCAGAGCGATCCCCCCGGTCAATGATAGTCTGATGATGCGACATGGAATACAGTATATGGCTGACACCAGAGCACTGAGTGCGCCAGGATCATGAGTCAGATTCCAAATCTATCTCCATTAGTCCCTGCAAGCCTGCAGCATGGAAAGATCTCGTGTGCCTTTAACAGTTAATATTAATAGCAGGTGGAATGCCAAAAGAAGAGCCTGAGCCAGGACAATACAACCCTGTCGCAGTTGTCTCAGCCGAGGAGAGGTTTTGAGTTGCTGCGACTCACGTAAGCAGTTTGACAAAATAGTGACCAATTGCAATGACAAAATAGATATAAAAGGGAATTTTGGTGATATAAAGGGCAATTTTTCGGGCATTTCTATATCCAGGCATCCGCTGCCCGACCCCCCCGCTGTAAGTTAATCCGATCCTAGGGGATCGCAATCATAAGTTAAGCATGCAGGTCGATTGAAGGTATACGATACACTATAAAATCTCAGTAGAATCCTAATTAAATCTCCCAGAAAGGGGACATCGTTGGATAAAACTCCTGCAGCTCTGGAGACACATCGGCACTCCCAGTCACCACAATACTTCCACTCGAGGAATGGGCGATGGTACATTCAGGACCTTGGACAGGATCAAATACCACATGCGTCAGTGTCTTGCAATATGCAGCCAACACCCGAGCGATGGATTCCCAGTCCGCCAGAGACTCTTCAACTTGTGCATCGACCTCGTGGTCCGGACGAAATCCACTTTCGAAACCACAAAGCGTATGATGAAAGTTTGGCTCGCGTTTGCTGACCTTGAAGTTCCACCCGAAAAACTCGAGCCGATGGAAATCGCGTAAATGCGGTGCATATTCATAGGAAGGAAGTGGCCATATTCTCAGCTTAGAGCCATCCTGCTGAGGGCCCTCCCTATACTCCACAGTGAGCCCTCGAAGACCAGGGAAGGCGTTTGCGATATCATCAAACAAACTCGGTGGGACAGAATGAACACCGTTCAGAACGAGAATTTGCATGGGTGCACTTTGTAGGGTATCCAGGATGAGGTCCATCAAGTCGGGAGATATCCCACCTTCTACAGTGCTGAGCCAGAGATGGGTGAGGTTGAGACTTGAGGCGTCCTGCATCCAGCGACACAGGAAAAGAAGGTCTTCTTCCTGCGCTCTCCCCACCTCCAGCCTCTTCAATGGTGGGAAAGGATCGAACGAATCGCAGAATTCGGGGCCGGGGTCGAGTTCAACCATTCCAGGTCCTCGACAGATGCTGAGGTATTGCAAACTGGTGCACGGTTTGAGTATTCTCCACAAGGATAGATCGGTTTCGTCGAAGCCCAAAAAGGAGATATACAGATTGGCCACGGATGAGCATTGAGAGATTTCGTAGTCATCAATGATATAAGCTTGGGATACACGAATCGTTTGAAGACCGTTCAACGACATAATTGATTCCATCATGTCTTTGGAAAGGACAAGATATGCCATATGGATTTCCGCGAGGTTAGGAACTTGCTTGAGGAGCAGACTGATTCGTGATTCGATAGGTCCGAACATTTCAAGATGATCCTGGCCGCCTATCTCGAATTCCAGCATCTCTTGCACTTGGTGGTAGTTCTCTCCAAACATTTCCAGAAAAGACATGTAATTCATGATATCAGGACGCGAAAGGATAAAGTCCAACTCGTCCAAGATCACGGAACAACTCCTTCTCGCACGTGCCATTAGAATATCCGCTCTTTCGGCAGGGGGGAGTTCGTGCCAGGCAGAGTCCAACTCGTCAAAAGGGATATCGAGCTTACGACACTATTCGAGGGCGTTAATATACCATTCGTTTAGTATGAAGAAAGATGTCTTACTTTGTACATATATGACTTTGCGACCTGCCTCAGGTACTTCGAGGCGGAGCCCAATCGCCTTGCTCCATTGTGGGATGTCATTTTCATAATCTCGTGAATAAGTTCCGGAGGGAGGTCCTGGAGTAGCAGTTTCTGGAATATTGGCCTCGGGTCCTTGGGTATGCTATTTGCGAGTTCCGCTAGTACCACATTAGCGCTATGAAGGTAAAATCCTGAAGGAACAAATCACTCACCAGTCATTTCGAAGATGTATCCAAGATTCAATGCACCGCATCTCCACACTCGTTCAAACCGCTCACGGATGTCATCCGGTTCGACGTGATAGACGGTGCGTGTTGGTCGTATCTCGTTACCCAAACGTTTCTGGAGCCTAAGATTTAGAGGTGTACAAGGTACCTCCTCTATCCTACAGTGCGAATATAGATGCGCAACGTCTGCAATAAAGCGATGACATTGTCCCCATAAGTCTTGGTAGCGGTACGGATGTCGACCGGTGAGGTCAAGATTCCCCTGTGGGACGTATGATACTTCAGTTCAATAAGAACGACGAAACACGAAAATACACTGACACTGTAAAATCCTTGAATGGAGTCCCTCAAACGTTCTAGTCGGTATACCGCTGAATAGTCGTAGTGCCAATCTAGCTTGTTATCGTCGTCCGGGTATTGCATCAACCCATTCAGCAACGACTTCAAAGATTCCCATTCTTCCTTCTGCCATGCTTTCAAGGGTATACGTTTTTCGTCCGGTATCAGCCATGCTGTCAAGTGGCACCAGAATCGAGTGAGACTCAAAGAGAGGAAACTCAAATTTTGAGATGTGCGATACATACAAGCGCGCCAAGCCGAATCCTCCGCTTTCTCTGCAAGTCGATCAAGAAATTTTTCGTCTTCGGAATCCATGGCGAATAGGATACTAGTTGGTTCTATACGAGACGGGTTCTCCGAAGTCACGGTAGTACTTTGCTGGTACAGTGGTGATTACCACTCAACGCACAATGGTGGCAATACTTAATTTCAGGAACTTCAAATTGGGTCTTGGCGGAGCGCCGGACTCGCGGCATTGCGATATTCCGAGTTATCAGATTATCATTTACACAAACGCTATATCGAATCTCGGTACCGCTCTCGATTCTTGAATGTCAACTCTCCAAGATCAGGAAACTTCCCTCGCAATATCGTCCAAAGGATTTGGAGGTACCAGAACGAGCACCTGCAGAGGGACGCTTCTGAAGAGGACGTCCATTTCCATAACGTTGGGCAAGATACCGTCGTTTCTTCCATTCAATTAGAACGAGTCAGGTTCAAACTGGGGGCATGTTGTACCACACCCGAGGTAACATAATGCTGCCTTCGTTAAGAAGTCGTAGGATCAACCTCTCCAATAGGGCGTTGTTGATGTCGGTGGTGCCCAGATTGTGGTCCCTACCCTTTGGGTGAAACATCGGCCGTCGGACCTACTGTATCGAAACATGCTGAAAACGATGATCGACTGGTAGGATCAGGCGATCTTGTTCCCTGCCCAAAGATACTGAATGAATGAACGCTCCAGTAGGCTCAGACAGAAACAACGACGTCCCTTCTTTACGCTTGAAGGCACTTTCAGGCCTCATCATACAGAACATTGATGCAAGAACGGATAAAGGAGCTAACGAGTTTGAATTATGCCTTCTAGTCAAACACAAACTCGCATCCTGGGAAGATAAGATCTAGATCGCCGGAAACATTGTGTCTGAGGCCAACTTGAAGGGTTGGATAATTGACGGAAAACGGAAAGGGTTGAGAAATTTTGCATGACACGCTGATCATGTTAGATGACATGTTTAAGCGTCCAATTGCTTTGCTTGGTTGTACGGGTCCGCGAAACCGGGGGAGTAGGTCATACCTTGCTGCGGGATTCGGATCTATCTCACCTTCCAAGTTGCATTTCGGAAGTACAGAGACTCGTCCTGAAACTCAGACAGATTGTCTGCAAAAATGACGTAGTCATAATACCCTTCCCGTTCATTGGTTATCTACCTTGAGGTCAGAAATAGCATCTACGCATCTGAGTCCAGACTCGCCCACCTCAGTGTGCAGTATCCTCGCCGCAAGATGTGTCATCCGTGATGAATCGGTTTGTGGTCCACCTATCCAGTCTGATACTCGGCAAGTCATTAGATTGGGGGTTGTTGGGGAATAAGGGCCTTGAGGCTATCGCTATAACTGCCGACGGCATGAGCATCATATCCCAGCCCGCTTCGATAAGTCCGAGCACACCAATCGCGCGCGAGGTATAACATCAATGTGGGGTTAGGTCGCTCGTTGACTTTCGAGTAGGATTCTATGACAATAGTGAGATGAACCGAGAGCACCAGTGTGACCAAACCTCGTGTATCCAAAGTTGAGTTATGCGAGTCCATGGAGGATACTGGGAAATCCATGTATTCTGGATAGTATCTAGGTGTTCGGGGCGTGGAATGTGATTGGGCAGAATGAAACGCCTAAGTCCGTCAGTGAAGGTCGATCCAGTCGTTGATCGAGTAAGACACTACAAGAACAGCAATTACGTCCTTGGTAAGATGGATAATGATACTACTCAGTGAGAGACACTCACTTCGATGGGGTCCTGCTCTACTTACGTCAAAGTCGAGCAATGGACACAAAACGAGTTTGAACCAAAACCATAGACGCACGGTGATGTACGCACACCGTATCTTCTCGAATACACCGTCTTGTCTGAAGCAGAATGTGTGCGGAGTGATCAAGCTGGCAAAGCTGAAGAGGGTGGGACTTCGGCAAGTTTGGCAATCGGCGATAACCGAATTTAAGGTGGTCTTTCCCAGTTTGGTGCAGCACATTCATCCTTTCACAAGTCGCGCAAACGCAAGGACGACAATCCTCTCATTTCTTCGAAATCTCGGTGCTACGTCGCTTATTCAAAGTCTTCTTCATTGATTTCTGCGATAAAGTAAAGCGTTCAGCCGTAGACCAGGTCCTGCTAGCCCCAAGGTAGATACAACCTAGAATCAAGGGGCTATTTACACAAAACCGTGTCTATTCAGGTTCTGTGTCCATAATTATCACAGAAGAGTATTCCATTCTGGATGATCACACAAACCAGGAAATGATATGGTCCGTTGATTCTTGACATCCGCCAACACCACATGGCTGCCACCTGTTCGATCCATGGGAGCTCATCGCTGTTGCCAGTGCCTTGGTCCGCGCTGAGGCAACTGAAGCATTTTTTTTATCTTCCCCAAGTTCGTCTTTGTATTTGCAGCAAAGCTTGGTCTTTTATAAAGCTGAGCGATAAAATTTTAATCTCGTAGATCGACAGTCTGGCATGGATGTGCCAGATGGATCCGGCATGTGGCCCATGAGGCAGGAACACAGCAACCCGCTACTCATTTTGCTCAGTCCCTTCGTAATCTGAAGCGCACCCCAGACTTCCTAGATCTCATGATCATATCGCCTCGGTTCTGGCGCCTCGTTGCTGATAGCCCCGAAGCCATATAACCGACCTGCATTGCGTCTTGTTCCCGATTCCCCAGTGCTCCCGCCTTGAATGACCCCTCACGATTCTGACTTGTAACCTGACTATACACATTCTCTTGCGACATGCCTGACCCTTCAACCCAAAAGACTTACTACGAGATCCTTGATATCGACAAGGATGCTTCAGAAGAAGCCATAAAAAACGCATACAAGAAGCTGGTGAGCTGGCAGTTGAGCACTCCCTGAGTTCGACAACCTCATTCCGTGTAGGCGCTGAAGTGGCATCCGGATCGTCACAAGGACGACAAAGAGGATGCGCAGCAGAAATTCATCGAGGTGAGTGTTCCCACCGGCAGTATTCTGCTGTCTTCGTAATCCCCGCTCTAATCCCTGGTGCATGTGGGGTCCCCAGATAAATGATGCGTATACAGCTCTTTTGGAGAGTATTCACAAATCCAGACGTAAAAAACGGGAAGACGAGAAATCTCATGCTTCCTGCTCGACATCATCGTCAAGCTCATCAACTTCGTCACCTTCCGAAAACGGGGGCAAAGCCTCTCAAAGATCATCCACCTCTGATGCAAAAGCGAAGGTCGCCCGGGATAGAAAGGAGGGGTACGTACCTACTGGTCCCTGCTGCGCCTCGAATTTGCTCACCTGAGGCTTTGTAAAGTGATAAGCGTCCTGAGGAGAAGCCCACTCGGAAATCGGGTACCGATAGGCCTGCCAAATCATCAGCCTCAAAGCCCGCACCAAAACGACCAAAGACGCCGCTTTCGGAAAGAACCAGAGGATTTACGGATAGAAGAACGGACTCGGACACCTCCTCAGATGAAGACGACGTGTACGTGTGACATCCTTTCATTTCCCATATCTGATGAGTGAGATATGAAATCAACCTATTGTCTTTCCTCCCAGGCATGACCTCCGGGATCATTTAAAGCACGGATCACATAGCAGGAGGTCTAGACACCTTGAAGATGACGGGTATGAATTTGTTAACCTCAGTACACCATTGAATCCGCTACGTGCGCCCAAATCCGGTGGAAACCTCTCGAAGGACTGGGTATTCCCTCTCCGAGCATCTCTGGAAGATCTATACCGCGGCGCTACTCACAACTACCGTATCAAACGCACGTTGCAGTCTGGCAAGACGCAGAACGTGAAGATCGATATCAAGGTTGCAGCTGGCTGGAAGAATGGAACCCGGATACGTGTTCCAGGTGTCGGTAATGAAAGGAAAGACGGGACCTTCCAAGATATTGTCTTCATCGTGGAGGAAGAAGAGCATCATCGGTTCGAGAGAGTGAATAACGATGTTTACGTCTCCGTCAGAGTCCCTTGGGCAGACTCCCACTCTCGACCATATTCGTGTTCCTCCGTTGACTCTCGCTTGGATGGCGATGATCCACGCGACGATGAGATGGCTTTCATCCGAGGTGTCGATGGGGAAGAATATGCATTGCCGATCCCACGTTCTCTGGTAGAAGCTGCAGATGGGACGCGGATCCTTGGTGCCGGGATGCCTATTCGACACCGAGGAGAGAAAGTTGGCCGTGGCGATTTGGTGGTCAGGTGAGTTCTTCTCTCTTGCGTATTCCGGATCGACAGGTACTGATCATAATTATCTTCGCTTACCTCTCCTCACGCTGTGTACCTGTGACCTCTTCAACGTAGGTGGGATTTTGTCTTTCCTGACACTGACAAAGCGCAGCGGTCTCGTTGGTACAACCTCAGGAAAGCAATGCACTGGAAAATATGAGCCCCTCTGGTCGTTCCCGCAGATTCTGCGACACTGTTGCTGAAAGCAACTCAATTGGAATGCTTTCATTGATATGTTCTCTATCAGTGAATGGACAATCGGGTGGGAGTTTCATCTCATTTTTACTCATTTGTATCATAGCATACGCAGCACATTTCTTCATTCATGTCTACCAATTCTTCTCCCACTACGTTCGTTCATTCCTTCAATTTCTTTCTTCTTTCCCCGTTTCTTCACCATCATTGTGACACCCTGGACAATCTCCCCTATATTCCACAAAAATACAGGAACTCTTTGTGCTTCTGTCTATACGCATTTCTCGACATGGAGACACTATCAATTTGCCAGTTGGCATATCATTTTGACCTTTCATTCTCCCCCCCCCCCCCCCCAGCATACGTGCCATTCAGTGCCGTTGTATAGTTATTTCATTTGTACACCTCGCATCTTTTCCACGTTCATTTTGTCGTTTGGTTGGTTGGTGTCATAGTGGTTTGGCAATACTATGCTTTATGGATTATTATGTCGTGCTTGCTGGGATATCGTCATTCATCATCAGAACCTGAACGGAGAGCACGGGGCACAACATTTACAAGAATGACGACTTCCAAGGTCCTTTCTATTCGATCCTCCAATAGTATGAACACCACTGTAGTGTGTACCATATCTAACGTAACATACATGCAAGACACAAGAAAGAAAGTCAAATCCAAGAAGATAAAAAGCACCGCTTGAATCATGAATCATCAAGAAACAAAGAATCACACCGACAACAAACCAAGAACGAGAAACAGATCCAACATCAATATCAACGGAAATTGTGAAAAGAGACCCATGATCCATCAATACAAATGAACGATAGTCAAAAGGTGAAATGTTATGATGAACACGAGTATTTGTCGGTACCGGTACAGGGTACTAATGAAAGGCGATTCCGTGAAGGGTCAGAAGATATTGACGAGAAGCATTTGAATGGAAAAATGAAAAAATGAAAAATCAAAGGAATCAAAGGCAAGAACAGTGTGACGGGTGATGAAAAGAAAGAGGTTACGGGATGATTTGACATGAGTAGAAAGGGTTGTGCGATTTGCATTTAAGATGTGAGATGTGGAGGTAAGTGATGAAGAATGGGTGGATGGAAGATCAAAACAAGGAAAATCTGAAGAGGAAAGACGTTTGAGATGAGAGTGAGTATCAACGAGAACAAAACGCAAAACGCGCAAAGTCGTGAATGGGTCGTGAGGGGTGTCGTGAGTGATGCATGTATGATCAGGAACAGATGAGGATGAGGATGATGATGAGGTATCGCAAATGGCGGGGAGAGGAGAGAGAGAAAAAGGGAAAACGTAAAACGTAAAGGGAAACAAGAGAAAATAACGGAGCCTGATAGTCAGGAAAGAAATCGTAAAGAAATAAGTTCATTTCAAGTTCAATTACAACCAACACAGAAAAAATCACCAACAAAAACGCGTCAACAAAGACTCAAATTGCAACAAATCAAGACAGTAGAGGGCACAATGGGGAGACCCCCGAGAGTCATACCATTCCAACCCACATTTCCCGAGCCACCGGCCAATATCTTGTCAACGGATCCACGATAGGGACTTTATCTCCAGGGCCGTCCTGAGAACGTATGTAGCAGGTGCCAAAGGGCCCACCAAGGACACATACAAGATAGGGTAGATTCGTACTTGGGTCCGGGACGAATGATAAAGACTCCTTTGTCTCCTTTGTCCAGGGTGAGTACCAATCAAACCAACAAAGGAAGTGGAGGACGGAGGAGGCCGGCTCCCGACGACATCATGTGCAGGGCCAACGAACACTAGCGGACACCCGCCATAACTCTGTGACACATCTCCCCATCGACATCGGCATCAACATCGCCAATGGTATGGACATTAACAATGCGGACCGAGTTTCTGTTCTGGGAAGATGGACGGACGGACGGGAATAGGGTGTAGGGGTCTATCTCCTCGGGAACCGACCATTGATCCAGGGTTCGGGGGTCCGGTCTTCAAATTTGGAGATGATTTCAAGGGTCCAACCAAGGAAAGGGTAGGCGGAAGGTCCAGTCCAAGTAGGTCAAAGTCAAGGGAAAAGGCGATGAATGAATGCTCTGAACGGAAAAGGTAAAACCGAGTACGCGTACGACGGAGGGGAGGGGTCTGCCTTTGATCCAAAGAAAGGAAAAAGGGCAACAATTCAACAACAACGATAACAACAAAGGACGTCGCGAGCCACGACTCCTGGCACCCGGTTGAGACTGTATTGACTTGTGTGCTCGTATTGTATTGTATAGATGTCAACCCGGGGCACCGTGTCATCAATCAATCAGACGTCGAAGACTCTGACCTTTCCCTCGTATCCGGGTTCGCGATGAACAAGTTCGGTTTCGGGACAACGCCGTACACACTGGCCCTATGCCTCGCTTTCCCGCCTCCATACGCCGAAGGTGGGTGAGAAGAAGTCGGGGAAGAAGGAGTTGTTCCAGTTGGGGATTTGGACTTTGACCTCGACTTGGAAAGAGGTGAATTAGAAGCATCCTCAGTTTGATGTTGTGAGAACCTCTTCTCGAAAGCTTGAACACGCGAAGCAACATTCCCAATCCCACTAGACGCAGGTGATCTCCGTCTTGCAGGTGGAGGCGAACGTGTTACAGGAATCGGGGGTGGTTTCCTCGGTGATGCGAACGTCACTGTGGATGCTGAGCCAGGGCTCAAAGGGTTATCCAAGGGCGGTGATGATGAAGAAGGGTTGGTAGATGATGACGCTCCCACATGGGCATATGGAGAAGTCATAGAAGAACGACCCTTTATCGTATTCGACAGATCGTCAGATGCGCCCTGGGGTGACTGAACTAGAGTCCCTTCATCGCCGAACAGCAAAGACCCTGACCTATCCCAGTCACTACTCATGGAATTCGCGATCTTGAGCTGGTCTCGACTGTTGACGTTATTGTTCCCCGTCGCATCTCCCAAATCACCGTGACCATCTTCGGTCGTCGCATTGGTACTCGTAGAGAGCATCGACAACGACGTGATCACGCTCAACCTCGGAACAGGTGGAGGATACTCCCCATCACCCACACTTCCCTCCCTTTCCATACTCCAACTCCTATCACTGTAATACGACCCTCGCTGAATGATATCCATCGTCCTCCCCACCCTCTCCACCATTTCCGAATCCGCCGTCTTCGAAGTCTGGAACGACGAAGCAGACTTCCCATGAAGTTGACTCGAATACACCTGTCCAAACCCTCCATGTCCAGATCTTGCGTTGGTTCTCCCGGACCCTTCTTCACCTTCGCGTTCAATTCTACCTTCAAGATGTTCCCGCCCGTCTTTGACATTATCACCGCTCGGACCACTACCGCTGCTACTACCACCCCCAGCAACGACACCATCACCCCCAGTAGAAGCTCGAATACGCGAGTTCTCAGGCGAGGGAATCGAACTTTCCTTGATAGGGACAAGTCGTGAGGGGAGAGGGTTCGGATCTCGAATCTCAATAATCCCATGCTGAGAAGTCCTGCTCGTCGTGCTCGTTCGACTGATCCTTCGATCCAGCAAAGGCGTTACAGCGCTCGAAGCTAACCTCGTCCACCAGCTATTAGACCTTCTCACCGAGGACGTTGAGAGTGGGATAGGGTTGGCGTCGATTATAGATGATGGTTTCTTCGGCGGTGAGCGAGGGGTCGAATAATCATGTGAATGAGAAGATGAGCCTGAATTATTGGAGTTCGGGTTAGATGAAGAAGTGTTGTTGAGGTAGGTCGTGGAATAGGAAGTATTATCAGGATTTGTAGAACCTGGTGTACGAGGTAGCGAATGACTTGAATCTGACGGCGTTTTATTGGATTCTGTGAGCGTCGAGAGTGAAGGTCTCTCCAACACAGGGGAAAGGTTCATCAAATCCACCGCCATCGCCGTCGGTGTCGGAGCCGTCGAAAGTTTTGCAGGGAGGTAAGGCTTCGGAGGAGGATCTAACAATGATGGATAACCATCCTCGTCTCTGCTCTCCGCGCCTCGTCGATGCCCATTGTACCCTCCTCTAGAATCATAGTCGTAATTGAACGGCTCTATTTCATACTCCTCGAAGGGATCCTTGTAAGTCTTCCCGGACGATCCTTGTCTAGCAATTCTAGGCGGTGGTGTCGAAGGCAATGGTTTTCCAACACCCCAAGTATCCGCAAATGGATCCGAAGGCTCTTTCTCCCTCTCTGCAAGTCTTGACCCCGTACTTCCTTGTCTCCTCCCAGTCCTCGACCCCGCGGATCCACCAGCAGCATACCCCAACATGGCACCTCCCACATTCTTCAACGAAACGAGTGAATCGTGGACTCTATCGGTGAGGCTCACGTTCCTCCATGAGCTCGCAGCACTGCTCGAGGCTCTCCTCAGACCTGATCCCGATCCACCATGTCCATGTCCATGACCCCACCATCCCATCTCCGCGTCATCTTCATTAGCAAATTGTCTCGTATCCTCATCAGCCAACATATCTCTCCTCCTTCCCGCTTGTGCATCCAACCTCCTTCCTCCGGTATTCATCACGAATCCATACAATCTATCCCCCACAGATTTCGAAGTACGGAGCTCCCAAAGACGTTGCTCCACCTTTTTCACCCAGGACGCCAACCGCACCAGCAATAGGAATGACAGGCCCCATATGAGGAGTATCATCATCTGACGATGGACTCAACAGATGGAAAGCATCCTGTTGCTTTTGTCGATGATGACGCATGTACCATGCCACAGCAGTCGTTCCCACCAAAAGGGCTACGACTCCAAATACGGTGCTCAAGGCGATAACTGTCGTAGGTGATGAATCGTCGCTGGTTGGATGGGTGTCTCCGTTTGGATCAGTAGGCGAAGGAGAGGGTTGAGAGGAGCTTGAGGAACCAGAATGTGAGAGGGAGGTACCGCCTGGACGAGGGGAAGAAGTAGGTGTCGGTGCGGGGAGAGTTGTTATACTTGAGAAAGTACCGGGGCTCGGAGGTGTGTAAGTTGATAAGAAGGTAGATGAGAGTGTATCGAATATGGAGAGTGAGGTAGAAGCTGCTCGTGAACCAGTGTATCCTACAACCATGTAAAATCAATATACCACTCGGAAGAAAATCCGATGGAAAACGCACCAAAACCGAATAACACTGTATTTCCAACCGAAGCAGCAAGGTGATCTATTCGGGGACCAAGCTGGGATAACGCCTCGACTTGCGACCATGCCATTGGACTCTTGGAAGTGTCGAGTATCCAACCATCACTGTAGATTGTCTGTAAAGTCGAGTCCGCGCCTCCCTGGATGAGGATCTTGTCGCCAGAGAGAACAGTCGCTGCAAAACCTCTTCGAGGAGTTGGGAGGCTAGAGCCCGAGAGCGTCACGGTTGACCAGCTTGGCGAAGACTGGGTCGTGTCCATAGTCCATATAGTATTGAAATCCAACATCATACTCTGTGAGGGAGAAAATCCACCGAAGACAACTAAGAGTCCATTTGAAAGTACAAGGGATGTGTGGCCGTATAGATCTGGGGGTCCGTTCATGGTCGGGAGTTGGGTGAAAGAGGGTACGTGAGGATCAAAGACATAGTGTTGAGAATACGCAGCGTTTGAACCATCTGCTTTGATTCCTCCTACAACCCATATTTTCCCCCCAGCAGACGACGCAGAATGGTACATACGCCTGTCTGGTTCACCGGCCCACGAACTGTCAACGTATGTCCACGAAGGACTCGAAGGATTGCCGATATTGAGTAGAGTGGCAGAGTCGGGATTATCTGGTAGGACAATCGGAGAGTTAGGACCAGGATCTCCTCCGAATAGTAGGATATGGGAAGTATTGAATGCGGAGAGGGTGTGCCATGTTACTGCAGGGCCAGAAGGCGATGGGCATGTTGAACAGCCGGAGATGTACTGCCACGAAGGCGAAGAAGGGTCGAACGACTTAGAGAGGGATAATGATAAGAGATCGTTTGAGACTGGTGCGGAGGAATACGAGTATGAGTTGTAGTTGTCCACCCTTCCACCGTGTACGAAGAGGGTGTCTTGGACGAGGGCAGCAGCCTGACCCCATCTATTTGCAAGACCGGGGATAACGATATTGAATTTTTAGGTTGTGAAACGCGTAGATTGCGGAGAAAACATACCTTGGAAGCGACGGTGCCTGTGCACTGACGAGATCAGCGTTGAATATGAAGACAAGGAGCGAGTGCAGTAGGATGTGGGACTGCATTTGTGATGATTTTGATTTATGAGAATGTTTGAATGGATACAATGTTGGATGATTGTTGTCAGTGATACATCTGAGAGTGGTCTGTGTTGCACGAAGGAGAGAGAGGTCGTGAAGATTGTCGTGAAGTGAAATGAGTGCAGTGGGAAGGAGACAGAGTGGAGGCAGACACAGCCCGTGCGCCAAGACCGAGCCGACTCCTAATTGGCTCTCCTTAATTGCCACCACTTTACCAGTTCGCTCCAATAGTCTCCGAGATGCCCAGCAGAGCCTTTTGTCGCCGTCAATCACAGCGACCTCCTCCACGACAGTATCGGTGACGATGACACTCAGGGCTGCCGTGCAGGACTGGCGATGCGCAGCATGTTCGATTCTCAACACGGCTTCCATCCTCGATATGCCAATCCAATGACCAAATTCACGGGCGTCATATCCCCGCTCCTCCAATGATCCTAACGTACGTGCGTGATACTCGCCGGCCAGAAGGATGTCAACTTCTCCTCGTAACAATGGCCCTGGTAGCCCCCCGTACCGTAAACAGTCCCTCAAAAGCAAACACAACGTACACATGCACGTTCAGGGCAACATTTAGACACACACCCAGACGCGGTCACAGATTCAGACCTCAGGTCCAGAACGGCGTTAACGTTATCAACTCGACCTCAGCGTCCCAAATGCAGCTCTCTTCCGTAACTTGGCCCGCAAACACGGAACCGCAATCCTGGGAATACATGTCACGAAGACACCAAAGAGAAAAAAAGTACACAAACACAACACGCGTCCAGACCTCGAACCATGGACACTCCGCAGCCAAATCCCGATGATGATGAAAGAGGTCAACATGAGGCTCCCCAATCTTGTTCCAAAACTCATACTCATGCACGCACCCCTCGCCGTGTGTAAACACACATCCAAACTCGACCAACCCGTTGGAAAAGTTCTTGTACCAAGAACCACCAGCTTACCGACTCGCCGAAAGAGAACGGGGTCAAGGCCCTGTTTCATCGGCTCCAGATGCTCACCGACTATCTTCTTCTCCTCCCGCAGATGGTCACCTGGATTCATCCCTTCAATGTTTATAAATAGCAGATCCCCACCTTGTAATTCATTCCGAGTCAAAAACGGACTAGAAGATCCGCCCCTCGCACATCTGCAGTGAACCACGCAGCAGGAAACTTGAATCGATTGCATCCTGATAGCATTCAGATACACGTATACAGCGTTGCAATCGTGTGTCCGAGTCCCTAAGAATCAGAATCCATCTCGAGATCACCGTCCTACCATAACACGATCTGTGTAGAAATGTAGTACTGTCACCGCAGGTGCCCAGCACAAAAAGAATACCGGCTGTGCGGGAAGCAATCGAAAGCAATTCGCCATGACTGAGCCACTTACCCGCGCCGTCATCGCATGTGTACAAATCCCACAACGACATCCCATACAGTCCGCGAGGTTCAGAAGCCAGCCCATAAACACGTCGAAGGTTTGATACTCGATCTTATCCGCAATGCCCGTGCAACGCCGCTCCCAGTTCTGTAGTCCGATAAGTGTCAGATTTACCCGTCCGATACTCGTCGTCTAGTCGAGGAGGGATCCCCGGCCCCCTGTCTGGAACTTCATCAACGACCCCAGAAATCCAACCGAATGAACGAGAGAAAAACCCATTCGAACCGTCATTTTCGTCACCATCGTTTCAACCGACCCAGGTCCGGTCTCTCCGAGAGATCAAGGAGATGGTGAACAAGAGTGAAAGCAAAACTGGAAGACCGGCTCCCAATCGCGTTCGCACAAGGGACATGGAGAAATAGGAACACCCATCAACGCGTTGCAGGACATCACCAATCTGAAAGATACCCTCTCCCGTCGCCGAAATCAAGGGATTGCAACTCTCGCTCGGCACAGCATTCGCCCTCCCCTTGCGTCCGGGTGGTCCATACCTGTGTGGGTAAGTGAGCAAACTTCCATGAGTAGTGCCACAACAACCGCACCGCAACAAGACGAAGCACAAGTGACCCATACCAAAAACCGATTGATTGCAACCGGCACAGGAGATAGCAAGAGATCCGCATGGTCTTCATTTTGAGCGAACACGAGCATGTATCGTGATAACTATTTACTAGAAGTTTTCTCTTGGGACTCTCTTCTTTTTTGCTCGCCTTCGCTTTTTTTCCTACTTGTCTGCATGCTGCCTGCCGAAACGGAAAGTGACGGCCTGGAACTTGTGGAAAATGCGTGGTGGTGCGGGTTTGTAATTAACGCAACGGCGTAGGAGTGTATCGGACTCGGATTCGGGAGTGAATAGGTGAGATGTGTCACTTGGTACGTAGTCTTGGGCTAGTGTGTGTATGTGTTCTTCTGGTCAAGTGAGACCTGGAAACCTCTGGGAGTTCCGTCCTACCCACCTCCTGCCCGAAAATGAGACAATAACCAAATACCGGGAGTTAGCGCGAACGAACGGATAGAAAACGAGGGCTGATCATGGAGTTTCCTCTTCCATCTTGGAGAAAAACGAATACAGCCTGTGAGTCCGGGGGACAGCGGCGTGTACGTAGGACTCGGAGGTTTCACTCGCTGGTTGTTTGGTCATCTGGATTCTGTCCGGGGGCCCATTGGCAATAAGTTTTGCGTTCAGATTCATTGCGAGGGTGGGATCTTCCGAAGGCAAATTCGTGTGAGGACAAAGGGTCGTGTGGTGTTGTCATTCTGGGGGTGTCAGATCCTGGGTGTCAGGGTGTCCATTTGACCTTGGGTTGGGTGCATCTGATACGGAGACGACCGAGGTGGTGGATGCAATGGTCTCCTATCCGAAGAAAACAGACCAGCGGTGATGGTCATCGACTGCGATCTGAGCCTCCTAGGTAGTTTCGAAACGAGTGAGGGATGAGATCTTCAGTTGTGCAGAATGACTCACCTGAAGCAAGTAAGAAAAGTTCCTCCTCAATTCCACCAGTCCAGAGTCAAAAGTATAGGGTACATCGATGAGGATCCGAGTAATGTTCCCAACATTGAAACTAATCTGAAAACGAGTTGTAACAGGTTTGTGGGGAACGATGACCTCGATGACGACGCAACGATCGGGAGAAGAGACTCATGATTTTCATCCTAGGTATCAAAGAGACTCCTATCGAGGATGTGGGATGGTGAAGGAAGAGAAGGAATTGACCCTCGAAAGGGCGCTCGTCGCCGTTGGCCACCACGGGCGGGTATCTGTCTCCATTTGGTCATCCCTTCCCCAAATAAGGGTTTACCCGCCCCCGCACTCTCCGTTCCGCTTTCCGTAGCCGCCTTCCGTTCTTCTGAACCTGACCACGCTATTGATTCCTTTCGTCCCACTCTCGCTGCTTTGAACACGGTGAATCGAAAGTTGGGAAATTCAAAGCCTTATACTGTTCATCCCAACTGCCCCAAAGCACGTCTCTAACATGCATCCATGCATGCCATTCATGCACATTCATGCAGAACCAAACATCCCAAGAGATACGCTATTTTTGCACTGGCTCGCGGCCCCCATGCATACGTTCCCAGTCCCCGAAGGAGAAAAAAAACTCTTGGACTTTTTCACGAGGTGGTAATGGGAGCACCACACATGGATCAAAGCGATACCAATCTCACGCTGTCCCCGAACAGTGCAAGAATGCACCTGTCAGAGATGTCATGTCCATAACGGCAGGCTGTCTCTACCAACCCAAGCTACTCGCCTGTTCACAGGACCGTACCCATGTCATTCTATCGTACTATCTGCGGCTCCGGACTTCTTTTCTTTTAGTTGGGTTCTGCCACTGGTAGCCTGGTGGCCCACAAGGAGGTCCTGAGATCTCCCTCCCTGGAGTTAAATGGCTTTTGGTGCCGTAAGCAAGACGGACTTGGGGAGGGAATGAATCAGAGATTAACGGATGTTGAACGATCATATCCAGAAAGAGCATTCATAGTGTCGTCCAAACGACACGTCGATGACCTGGTGAACGTTTCATCCAGCTCAACAACCCAAGGGGATTTCCACAACAACGACAACCACGTTCAAACCTATCCGTTCTGAATTCTTGCGTGCATCGTTCAGGTCTGGACATGTACATGGAATTTACATTTGCTCGCTCGCTCCCGCATTGCGTATCCTTTCGCATTTTTGGTTTTGCCAATCCGGCGTCAGACTCTCGCGGTACGCCACTTGCTTACTCCCGACCCCACGCATACTGTACAGATAGATCCACAGAACGGCTTCATACTACCATAAGCCGCTATATCATATCCATGTCCAACGTTCTCCTGAAGACCTAGACTCGACCTCCGGGGTCGTCCCTGGCACGTTGTAATGGAGGTGGATGTGCTGCTAGTATGCAAGACGGCACCTTGATCGCAATTAGATGTCTGCTCCGTCTCTCTACCTTTCTTTGGGTCGTTCGTCCCCACCGTATCATCACACATTCCCGTTAATGCATTCCTTAATCTAACCCTTGCGCTCATTCAGGATATATCGCTCGGAAAGGCTATTGTTCCTCACCTAATCACCTAATCGCTATCTCGCAATTCGTGCAACGCGCACCGAGAGACAAGGGCTTCAGGGTGGTCCACGGTCAGATTGGGTGCGTGTTCATAGATGTCCAGTTGCAATCCATCATTTCAATTATCCTATTATGTAGATTGTGCCGGGATATCACACTGGCATGGCATCATCTATGATGGTGGGGTCAGGTTTTAGTGTTCCGAGTCCGGAGAAGGGACAGCTAGTGTTTGAAAGGTGCGTGCAGATACCACATCACCCATGATAACCAATACAATCAACTATAATCTCCAATATGCCGTACTACCCTTCTTCTTGGAATGTTCATTACATCTGTTTTACCCCAGCCCGATACGAAAAAAGGTGTACAGCTTGGGACTGTACATCGATACACCCTATCCACAGATTCGTTTGCGTTCATCCATTTTTTCACTCCCTCCGTTCTCACCGCGCTCGTGGCACCCCAAGCCACCATCTGTCACGTACAGTTCAACTTGATTGGTTTCGAATTTTCACTTGGCCTTGGTTCATTACGGTTAGATACCTGCTTCTTCTTCTTTCTCCTTTTTGTTATCATTCCCCCTTGTCGAAGATTTGTGCCATTGGATCCAAGGCGCTGGGCCCGAGGTTAAAGGACCTGGGTCAGGCTGGAGTGGTCATCTGGATGGCGCATCGTCATTTGGAATGGACAGTTATCCACAGCTCATGTGGATTGTTGCGAAGGTCGGAAATACTTTGGGTTGTGGGGATATAGGATTGCTATACAACGCCATGGTTTCTGATCGTATTCTCCAAATTCAACACAACATTGTTCGACTGACTACCCGGACCCAAATGCAGGTCATTGAAACTCGTACAGAGTCCGAATCATCAGTCTTCACGGAGTCGGCTTCTTCGTACGGGACTTCTTCTTGATTTCTGACCAATATCGCGTTATGTCAGGTTCAGCTTCTGGTGCCCAAGTTGGGTTTAGTCGCAGGTTGTTTATCATTTGACGCAACTAAGTTTCTATTTCCTCTCGTTTTGTCAATCCTCTTTCCTTGATGTGATCCCCGACCGAGAGATGCATTGGGGTGGTCGTCACTTAGCAAGTCCAGGGAGAATCTGATATCTGATAGTATCGTCATCATTATCATACCAACAGAAAGTCGGTGCGGTGCCTTTCTTCTTTCCCTTCCTTTCCTATTCCTATTGTGCCGATGCGTACCATCACAGTTCTCGTTTCAGCTGGTAGCCCAATATCTCCTTTCTTGGCATTCTCTCCCGCCCGTGGCACGGGTTCTTGACTTGTGGAGAGTTCCTCGGGCATTCGAGATCTTCGAACTGTGCCTTTGTCCTTAGCGATAACTGATACCCTGAACAGATATCCCTCTTTGGCAATCGAAGTCAAAACCTTTCGAAAAGGAATGTTGACTGTATTGGTTGCATTAGTATCCTGACCTTCTGGGTTATCAAGCCGTGGAATCAAGCCGTGGAATCTCCCCCCTGGAACTGCACAGACATCATCATGTTCCACATTACCCACAATCAACAGTGATCACAAGACAATACACAATACGATTTGCATGCCACTAGGTGCCAAGTCCCAGGGTTGAGGACAGAAAGCAGACAGGCCTGCGAGTCTGAGGTCAGTACGCACGTTATTTTATTTGTGCCGAGGAATTGTTTGGACGGGTGAACCATGTGGAAGCGTGTACACGCTGACGAAAGCCCGTGTTTTCTATCTACAGAATCCAGATTTGTGGAGTCAAGGAGTAGTTAGAGCTGTCATTGGAACGTCGGACAAACTGGGTCAACGAGCGAGCGAGCATCACGCATACAAGAAGCATTTCCCTTTGGTTGCATGACGATATGCCGAAGACGAAGATGTCAATCCTATCCGTCTCCACTCCTCAATGCTCTGGAGTGGACCTGTATCACTTTGTCATGAACAAAACTCCAAGCGCAACCAACTGTCGTTATTGATGTTGGAACATTTGGTGGTCGGGTCATTCCAGCGGGTAGTAGTTTCCGCAACTTCTGTTATTCTGTTGTTTAAGGGAATTTTTTTTATGGATTCTCATGGGGCTTTGGGGCGAGAAGTAAGTCGTTGGTCCGTTAGTCCCTGACAACTTTCGGGTATTCATAGACACCCACCTCCGGAAGACCTACCACCGTGCGGGTAGACACAATGCTCGATGCCCCTCACAAGCCGCCAGCCCCACTCGGGGACCACGTTCTTTGTCCATCCGTGGTTCTTCCCAAAGCATCTCGGCACGCTCAAGCTTCGCACTCACGCTTCTTCTAGCAAATCACAGATAATCCAATCTCCACCCTCAAATAGAAACTTCGGCATGGACTTGGGTACTTGACTTTAATGGTTAGCGTGCCTTCTTTACTTCGGGTTTCTTTTCCTTTTTCTACAGATTTCCGTTCATGTTTCCCTTGGATGGTTCGCTGACTTGAGCTGAGCAGACCGTTTTGATGGATGATCGTGGTGGTGGACTTACTACATCTCACTTACAGTTTCAAACTAACATGCCCCCTGCCTCCCTTGCCTTCCCGAATGTCACGCAACCCACGCTTTCCAATCAGCCCTAGTCGGCAACTCGACTGAACATCGACGAAGATACGAAGATACCCCAAAAGTCCACCTTGGCAAGCTGCAAGCTGACGCACAGTCATCTCAGGTACCCCTCCTGTCTGACACAACACGGAGAGAACCACCGTCTCGCACATTTTGGTGGCCGGTGACGGTATCTTTGGATACGATGAGTGAGCAGCACGGAGCTAGAAGGTCTAGAAGTTGCTCGTCAGCAATACCGTAGGAGGCAGGCATGCACGCAAGTGAGGGTGGGTGCGTAGGAACTATTGAACAGAAGGGATCTGCTCGGCTATGTTCTCGATCACTTCTCAAAGGGCCTGTTTTCCTTCTCTACACGAAGCTTTCTCTTCAGCCTACCTGCAGGGCTGGAGAGGCAGTTCTTTTCCCTTAATTTTACGGATTGACATGCACACGCGAACGAAGAACCCGGACGATATGTTGCTGACCGAAAGAGATTCTCCCATGTGCTGTGTATGAGGCATTCTTCCCACCAGCTTGTCCTCGGTCCGCTGGTCCTTGACCGCTTCGGACCTTCTAGTCCAAATGAGTGCCACGACCCTTAATGCAATCATGACCCGCAGTTGTAAGCACCATACATACATTGAGACTTGCCCTGGTTCTCGTGAGCACCGAGTTCCAAGATGCGACAGTTTTTGCTGATAGAGCTTGCCTCCGATATGTGTTCTTCTGTCGGGACTTCTTTTGGGACCTTGCTGAATCATACGGACCGAGTTTGTCGGAAAGGGATAGTGCGATGATTACTACAGCATCATAAGAGAAATCAATAGGGATGCTATAACCGTTGAGGTCACAACCTAAAATCCTGTGAGAAAACGTATGTTTTGAGGTGAGGCACCCTATGCGGTTACGGAAATGAAGGATATCAATGTCAAACGGGGTCAGACGGAAATTGCTGTCAAGGGACTTCCAAGATTCAGTACATGAGATGCTGCCATGGCTCCCCTAAACCCGCACATCAGGTCAGGACACGCACCATGTTGCCCCAAGCAATCCCTTCAGTAAATTGGGCACAAGATTGCATAGTCACCGCCCGTTAGACCATCACACCGCCTCTCATTGTAATCATCATGATTTCGATCGAGTTGTATCCAAATTGTGTGATCCTCGGTCGCGGAGTCGCAAAATTCGTAAAATAAAGAAGGGTGCTAGTAGATCGAAGTCTTACTCGCACCAGACTGGGAGGTCCTCGGACTTGTTTCAAAGCGAAAAGAAAAAGAGAGCCAGACACAAATCTACGGCGTCATGCCGTTCGCGCCGAACACATCTTCGCTGCTTCTGTCACCTTCCCGAAAATAAAACACCATTGCTCATCTGCATCTGTTTTTTTTTCTCTTTCCATTCTTTGCTTCCGTATTCTATCCTCGTGAAGTCGTAAGACTCGTGGGCTTTTCTAGTCCCAGTCGTGAGTCCATCCTTGTTGAGTTCTTTGGTGTTTGGTGTTTTGGGACTCCGTCTGTTTTGAGCGGCATCTTCTCGAAGGTGGATGAAGACGCACAGGGGAATTTTGAAATGCCGGGTCGATGGGGAAACTTGTGGGTGGTTTTTGGACGCCCACAAACTTCCTCCGCCTCTTCATTGAGAAAAACCTAGATCCCGGACGTTATTGTGGCGCCAGTGCGGTGCAATTGTAACGCTGCACACAAAGGACGCCCCCACGCTGGAGCCTCATTCGAACATTCAATTGACCATTCAACGAGTAGGGTATTCATAGATTAACACGCCCCTAGTACAGCAACCCTTCTCGATGCCTGATTGCTGTGTAGTCCGGGGTGTGTCAGATGAACTCGTGATAGGGATGAAGACGAACAGATTGTCAACAATGTTTTCAAGTTATGAGGATGGGAACTGCAAAGTTGCTGGAATTGATGACATCAACAAGGTTGGTTCTGAAACATCGAGCCCAATCCCGGTCGCAGTCAGTCGTCAAGCGCTAAAACAAGGTGCTGTTGCAAAGAAATCTTAAGATTGCGAAAACGGCACCAGATCCTAAATCGGGAACGTCCAGATTCTCATCGATTTTAAGGCTTCCCAATTGGCCTTTGTTGATTTTCTGAAAATTGCTTATTAGATATGCTCAGAGGTTCCGGGGTCCCACCACATGTTTTTTAGAGCCACAAAATGGGTATAGCCGCTCATCAGAAGCCGGCGCTCCTAGGCCTTACCTTTTCAAGGGTGTCGATATCAATTGTTTGGAATTTGGGCCGGTGTGGCGACCGACCATGAGCACCGTCGCAAAGCCCCTAAACCGAATGAACTTGGAAACTTCCCATCTGTAAGCATGATAATGAACTGATACAAGTCGTGCTTAGCCAATCCTTAGCCTCGGCCAAGCGGTACCGGGACTACGACGTGTTCGCTGTTTGTTCATCTGCGACAATACAAGTCTCATAAGTGGTACTACTTTACTTCCATTACAGGGTCGAGCGAATCGAAAAAGGGCAAATGACAGGCTGACGCTTTCTCCGACCTCTCCAGGAAAATCGGAGCGCCCGAGAACATAGAATCATCAGACGCCTCAGGCCATGTTCTCATCCACAACGTCCAAATCGAACGGCAATCGTGTTCGATCAAGAATGTCGTGCATTATCCATGCCTCTCCTCCATGGGGCCCGTTGTAATTGTGGGTGCTCGTTGGTGATTGTTTTCCTTCCTAAACAATAGTGCCTCCAACGGACAAGACAAATTGAGTCCACCATATTTGCCGACAAACAACTACCATCATGTTCCTGACGGCGGGGCGGGATGATGTTGAGAGTTAGTAACAATTCGAATGCACATCGATGTCGATCGCACTTTTATCCAATGTTCCCATAAACGAACACTCTTGTGATCCTGCAATGGGTTAGAGGGCATCGTGACATGGAAACAAGTCATTTCGGCAGGGAAAGATCAGGGTTACAGCAACACGTCCGGGAACTCATTCGTATAAACAAACCTTCGGGATCGTATCAGGCCAAATCATGGAACCCACATGTAAAAGGAACAAAGAAGTTTGGCACAGCCCTCTGCAGCACCCGAGGAAGGGACAAGAGGTCGGGATAGGTCTGTAGCATATACACGTACAACAATACATCGAATCGTCTGCTTGTTTGCTTGAATGTATTCTACATTTATGCTGCTTCGATCTCTGCGATTTGTGCTTTCGCCTCGTCGGTACCAGCCTTGTTCAAGATCTAAATTCATGAAGCGTTTGGTCAATGAAAGGGCGCCTCAACCGAAACTCTATCATAGAATGGACGGACCTCGATTAACTTGTCAACATACTGCTTGTAGGCCTCCTCTTTGGAAACACCCTTGACGGAGTTCCAGGCATCCCTTTCGAATCGAACGCGATCAAGGGCCATCGGTATCAGAAAGGGCACACAAAGAGCAGGTGGAATACCACCCTCAGAGGTCACACGTAAAAGAGGACTCACCATTAGCCTTGCCAGTGAAATCGAGCAATCCTGGTCTGGAGACGTTGACATCACCGATTGTAGCTGTTGATTGTGATCAGGAGAAGTTGCCGCATCACAACAGATGCTGTTCACGAACCCTGCTTGTAATATTTGTAGAACTAGGGCAGAGAAAAACTGTCAGATACGCCACGCTGATGTGGAGAGGACGGGACGGAGCATACAAAGAGCTGTTCGTCCTGAGATGGCTGGATGGGGCCATCTTTGGGGAGGCCCTGTACGATGGCAACGGCTTTCTCGAATTGGGACTTGGACATTGCTTGACTTGTGCTGGAGGTGGTGGATGCGATGGATAACGATCTGTTGGTGGTGGGAGTGATTGCAGGTTTTATAGGATGGTCAGGCAACCCCAACCAAATACTCGATCTTTGCTCTCGGGGACATCGCGGCAAGTTCCGTCATTGCGCGACCTGGCCGACCAACCGAGCCTCATCGAGGGTGGCGACATTCAGGACCAGGACAGCGCAGAAGAAATGGGGATCCTGGGGGATCTGCACGACATGGATGGAAGAGAAAATATGCAACGCAAAAGCGCCTGGGTACCGTTGTGAAGGACGGTCGGTGATTGCAGGGAGCGATTTCAGAGTTTCCCGTCAAAAGGCACAGCACGCTTAAGGCGTGTACAGGGGTGCCCCGGTGTCTACGAATGGGATCTGCGCGTCGAACAAGCATCTCCCAGCGTTTGCCCTCGCCATGAACGCCCACCACAAGATCTCTGCCAGTCGATGCCCATCCAAGGCCCTTCCTCGTCCGCGTCTGAAGCGAGATGAGATCAGCTGCTGTGGCTGAAGCCCGCACTCCGATCAACTCCGCCCAGACGCAGCCACCATCTGGCACTGATCCTAGCCTGAGACACCGTCACTGTCGACAACGACGCCGAGAGCTTCCTCCTTCTCCCCCAAAAGCCTGCGGGCTTCCCATACCTCCTTGGATATCATCACCACCAACATACCCTATCATCTCCCTTCAGAATGGCTCAATCAGTGCCTCCTCCATCCCACCAAGAGATTACGCGCAAGTTGTCAGTACATAGCGTTGCCAAACCAACCAAGGTAAGTGGCGTCTTTGCCATGTCAATACGTATTTCACCCATCAGCATGTGCGCTAACAACAACTCTCTATTCTTATTCACATATTGTTGCGATGAACCGCAGAAACCGACCCTTGCGACCAACGCAGTCTCTGGCACAGAATCAGATTCGGATTCGCAGTTTGCGAGCGAAGTGATCTCACCTTCACCACTCTCAGCTATTAGTCTGAGTGCGCAGCTCATCACGGGAACTTCTGCCCAACCACCTCTGACATCAATCGCTGAACGACGATCCGGCAGTGGCGGTGAAGAATCAGAAGAGGACGAAGACGAAGAAGGGGGATGGCATGCTGAGAGTATTGACCCGAAGGAGCGCGGCTCGCTCAACGAGACTGTGCTCAAAACCGGCTACCTATGGAAGAAAGGTGAACGGCGGAAGGTGTGTGCGCTCCTGTGACAGCTCTTCTCCTTGGTCGCTGATTTTTGCGCGCGCGAAATGGGACGCATATATAGACTTGGAAGAAGAGATGGTTCGTCTTGCGTCCTGCTCATTTGGCCTTCTACAAGACTTCTGCGGAGTACAAGCTCTTGCGTCTCCTGGACCTTTCTGAAATCCACTCTTGCACTCGGGTAGAGTTAAAGAAGCATGCAAATACCTTTGGCTTGGTTTCTCCTAAGCGAACATTCTATCTTCAAGCTGAGACGGAAGCGGATGCGAAGGGCTGGGTCAAAGCCATCACAGACGCCAAAGTCACTCTAATGGCGACATCAACTCTGACCTCCACAAGTGCTCCAATACCGATACCTACCACACCTTCTGCAGCTCGCACAACGCACCCGACTGTTGGCCCGATCTCTGCCTCACCCTCTCATTCTCCACATAACCACCTCACTTCGTCCGAGTCCGAAGACGCATCTCCTAATGGTCCTCGCTCGTACACTACCACTACTATCCCGACTTCTCTCCCCGGGGAAGTGTCGTCACCCACGAAGCAAGCGGGGGCATTAAGAGACGCTTCCAAGCCTATCTTGTCAGGATACCTAATGAAATGCGGTTCCAGAAGGCACCACTGGCGCAACCGGTGGTTCGTCCTTAGTGGGGAGAAACTGGTGTACTGCCGTAGTCACATGGTGCGTTCTGGAATGTTCCCATATATGCGTACTCTGTGCTTCCAGGGTACCCCGTTCCAAGATTGGCTTTATTAACGCTGGCCTCATGTTTCACTAGGATAACAAGCCTCATCGCCAAATACCACTTGCGCAGATCCTAGATGCTTTGGAATATGATCTACCATCCCACAGACATAATGGTCTGAATCCTCCAATTCAGCCCGTCTCTTCTCCGCAGCTTTCGAGTTCTGCACCCGAAGGTCCAGATGACGCCCAAGTCCAACATACATTCAAGGTAGTCACCACGAAGCGAACTCTGCTTCTCTGTGCGCCAAGTGAGGAGGAAGAGATCAAATGGTTGAGTGCAGTCCGGGCGCTCATCGCTCGCCGATCGGGGTCGGGTGTCTTGCCAGGAGATTCCGCGGCGCCAACGCCGTCTTCCAAGATTGGGCCAAACTCTGGCGCTCCATCCACGTCTTTACCTGCTGGAGGGGCTATTCATGGCCACGCAGGGGCGTCGACTGGACACCAGGAGAGTGGTACGTACGGCGTCGGGTCCGGAATCTCCGGAGCCAGTGGGACCCCCGGTGCGACTTCTGGGGGCAAACGAAGAGATTCCCTTGCTAGGCGGTTGAGTCTCAGCGGGGGAGGAGGATTCGCAAACAGCGCGACTTCCCAGGAGGTTGGTATCTGAGCGCCAATCTCAAGGGTCCTCGCTCTTTCGAAGTGAAGACTCGTTCAGGTGGTCAGATTGGTCGGGTCTGGTTCTGCGTCCGTGTTGGCAAAGTGAAGGGTTGGGGCAGGACTTTCTCCCATGTGTGTGTTGTTTCCTTTTTGTTTTCATCCCGTCCTTTGTTCGAAAACGCATGTAGTTAAGTGTATTGTAACAGTAATTCTCTTCGTTCCGCGCCATTTTGGCTCTTCCTTCCTTTGCACAGCATTATTGAGCCTGAAATGATATACTTTCTTTGTTTCCAGCGGTATATTTTTGAATATTTGTCCTCTTTTTTGTCATAATTCTTTCGGGATTTTGTTCTGGGTACACGTGGGAGGATGCGGTGGTGCGGGACCGTCTGTCCTCACGTCATTGTGCCACCATGCGCCCATGTCCTTTCCCCTCCCCCCAAACCCATTGACCGTCGTCTACAGTGCCAAAACCCTCCGCTCCTCCGCTCGACCGCGCCTGCGCTCTCGATCGAAATCTCAGTTCCGTCATCCCGCTTCATCCATCCTTTACCTCTCTTGTCTCTTGCGAACCTTGGATCGGGAACGCTGTTACTCAACCTCACCTTCTCACGAACGCGTACCTTCCCCACAGTTTCTTTCGGGTCCGGAATATGCGCCCATTTCACGAGAACGTTATTCTGTGTCCCTTGTCAAGAACGCGCGCCCTCTCCCGAGCCAACGCTCGTTTGACGTCGATGATGCCGCAGTAACATAATGTTGTTGGGACTGTTTTCGGTAATTGTACATGGTTTCTCTGCTTGTTCTCATTTCTTCTCTATTGCGATTTTTGGTCAAACGTCGATTCAATTACCCCCTCCTCCGTGTCCGTCATTCATACAATACACTTTCCCCAATGCATTCATACATCATAAACAATTTTTCTCTCTCAAGATTAGATTGTTCTCCAGGCGTTCTCATCTCTCGATACAGTATCACTTGGTTTCATTTTCGCTCTCACACGTACGTATATCGTATATCTCCGTTCTCCTTTACCCTGTCTTTCACAATCCCTCGAGATTCCCACTCGAAAGTAAAATCAAAGCAAAGTTTTCTTGTTGTAATCATTATTACTACCACCGACGCGCTCCCATCAAACCCGTCAGATACCGTTGCAGGATGATGAATATGATGTCGTGTGTCCGTTTCGACCATGTGCGCATGTGCGTCCATCAAGTTTCCGTGTATCGCAGGATGATCGCATAGAGGGGATCTGGATTTCCCACTATCATTATTGTCCGTCATATATCTTTGACTGGAATCGTCGCTGGCTCGTTCGTGTAGTGTAGACTAAATGCGGTGTGCAATAACACCACTTTGATCATTCGTTTCCTCTCTTTCGTTCGCACAATTCCCGATGCCTATACTATAGTACAATGATATGCACTGCCTCCTATTCCAATGTATGTGTACATGTATGGATCCACTGGATGAATATCCAGTGCGGCCAAATCAAGTCAATTCATGCTCATGCTTCTAATCCGCATGTTGGCCTCAAATTGAATAGTGGATGATGCGGCGTATATGTACTCCTGTGGGATCGTAATTCCAGAAAGTAGGCTCCGGGAACCGTGAGCTCACGGTACAAGTGCCGCATACATACACTCTGGCTAACTCGGGGGTGGGATCAAGTGACGGACGGGTTTATATAACGATGACCCCCACGCGCGTTCTACGCGTATTTAATACGAGGTACACTGCTTCGGGCATCGGTACTTACCCCACACAAAGGACAAAGGACAGGTACTGATACAGTGATCCCTGGACTTTGGGTATATGGAAATGAGGAGACAATTCGAAAATACTACTCTATTGAAAGTGGTCGCGTACTTCAGGGCCTGGGACCGGAGGTGAAGGGTGATTTGAATTTAAGAGAATGAGGTTGTTGTAATAATTGCTTGCAATTGTATGAGTGGGTCTGGAGACTCTGTGTCCACGTTCCACGTTAGATTGAGCTGGGAAAGAGGTGAGATCTAGGTAAGGGTCAGTAGAACCCGACCCTTGGACTCTTTTTGCAAAAAGGAGGGAATTTCGACATTGACAGCTATTTTGTTTTTTGTGGTTAGGACTGGATACAGTAAGTTTCAGGAGACTCATTTTACCCGAAAGCTACGTACTACCAAATGTTTTAACGTTCAGGTTCGCGACGCGATTTTCCTCCGTTCCAATCGCGCGTGTTTATTACTCGTTTCTGTAATCTGTATTGATCCTTTGTGTGGAGGGATACAGTTGTAACGTGTTGGTGGTGTGTTTTCTTGGTCTTGGGTTTCTATCCTGGGATCGGTCCTGGTCTTGTCCATTGCCATGCATGCCACGAGGAATTGCGAATTGCAAAGGGGCGATGGACCTTCGGGCGGAAAGCGCCGGTTGTGGTGGTGTTTCCAGATGCATCAACTGCGTTCGTGTCCACAAGTGTCCTGGTCTTGGGATATTCCTTATATTCCTCGAATATCAGTGGGACTCGACTCTTGGAACTTCCTTGGTCTCCGATAGAAGAATGATGTCGAATCTGGACCAGATTCACTGTTTGTTGGGCTGGAGACCAGGATTTCTGGATCTTCCTTTGTGGATTTTATTGTGAACGTGAACCCGGGTTACGTTGGTAGAAGATAGAAGGTATGTCAAGGAGATTTCGAATGATGAGGGTCGATGGGAGAATGGCTATTGACCTTTCGCATTTGTGAAAGTCTCATTGGCTGATTTCGAGACTATTCGTACTGTATGAGTATAGTGCGATGTCCATCTATCTTCTTTAACCGCCTGTGCTTGTGGTTACTTTCAAACGGATCGCGTTAGACGAATACCGTGACGAATCCTGCTTGATGCAACGACAACAGTGCCCTCGAGCTGTCGACTACGTATAGCATTCCTACTAGTAGGAATCAAAATGAAAGAGAACGTTCCTAAATGTTCCAACTCTCTCTTTGTTTCGCGTCTTCCCTTTCTTTACTATCAGTCCGACCTTTGTAACACTACCTTACTGTACAATACCACAAAGGAAAAGAAATGATACAAATACATTCCATACGTGCATGATACATGGCACCCTTGATACCTACTCCGTGAAGACGATCATCTTTGGTTACATTGTACCTCGTCTGCGAGTTTCGAAACCTCTCTCTTGCTTTCTCCGAGTGTCCTTCTTTTGACTTCCCTACCTTACTCCGCTCCGTCCGTGTACAGGTACTCTTTGAGCCCAAGTGCACAAACATCCGACATATCGTAGGTTTAGGTAACCGCTCTAGCTTCTCCTCTATAGAGTCCTGCATTCACTTCTTGCAGCACTGAATGGAAGGGCTCTAGAGAGGAGGGCAAGTAGACGGGGCCGAGGTTCCACCATTCCACTATTAAGATTCGATACCCGGTACAAAGGTTCAAAGCAGTGTATCATAGAGTGACCCCGAATCCCTGCATCGGACCCATTCCCTCTTTTGCTCTGTGAGAACAGACTCAATTTAGACAAAGGCTTGACAAGACAGCTCGGTGAATGTGAACGGGAGAGAAAAAAGATTCGATCGTCGGTCCGTCGTCGAGACGGATGTGTAATGCGACATCATCCATGACAGAATTTCTAGTTCCTCCACCCACGCGAGAAAAAGAAGTACATATGGCTTAGACAATACGCAGTCCATACATATACATAGCCCCCGAGTCGAGTTTTCACTAACCACGTGTGTCTCTGTGGTTCCCTGAAGTATAATGGCTCTGCTGACAGGTGAAAAGAACCTGAACCTGAAGGTGTCAGCTAGGATACCATACCATTCCTAGTTCGGATAGAAGGGCGAGAGAAACAAGGTGGAATTGAAGGAAAGGAGGATGGGGGTTCAATATCCCGTTTGGTGGTGGCAAATAGGTCCGTGTACGTGCGTGTATGCCGACCGTACTACCTACCCTTTGTTGTGTTTGATGCAAAGAATGCGAAAGACGTATTGAACTGAGTGTAAATGTGGAGAGTGGTGGGAGATGTTCGGTATTCCTGTGAGGGTAAGGAGTGTCGAGTCCCTGTCCGGTTGGTTGGATGACAGGGAGCCTGGCAGGGCGAAAGTTCTTCTAATTGGGCATGAGGCGTTGGGGCTCATTGATATTGTTTGTGGATCCGAAGAGATCGTGTGGTTCGTTGCTTCTCCCTATCATGGCACGGGGGTTGAGGCAACTAGATGAGTTGCCCAGAAGAGGGTACGAGGCGAGAGATCCGGAAGAGTGGGATTGACCTGTGCTGGAAAGGGTAAGAAGGGATGGAAGGGAGGCTAGGGCAGTGTGTGGGAGCGAGAGAGAGGGCGATAGAGGAGAGTAGAACCGGCGTACGGTGGTAGAAGGCGAAGAGGCAAGAGATTGGTGGTAAGGCCGGGCTTGTCATGCGAGTATGATGAAGAAAGATTGGGGAAGATTCAATATTGAGTATGTGGGAAGATAGTAGCGAGATACTGGGAAGATTGGATTGAGTATTGACGGAAGGTAGGAGATTGTTGATTGGGCGTCAGGGATCTAGAATGTTTGCGCAGTGACTTTTCTGTTACTGTAGTGGGTGATACAGTAAATTTGGGAAGGACATTGTGTGCCGAAGGGATTGGAACACCGTGCCGGGGTCGGGACGACGAGGGCGAGAGCGGATGGTTCGAGGCGGAGGAAGATGCCTTTTTGGGAGAGCGGGAAGAGTGACGGTTGCTTGGAGAAGAGGGTGAGAAAATCCGAGGTGGGCGGGTGCCTTAGGAGAACAGATTGGAGGCCCAATGGAGGAGGAGTGACAGACATCTCCGATCTGGCGGCTGTGCCATCATAGGCTGGCCTTGTGACCGGGCAAGTGACTCAGCGAATGACCGCCACGAGGTGATTGTTGCGGAGCCTGGAGGAGGGTGGATAAGGCCGGACGGACGAGGAGAGGAGAGGAGTGATGGTTGTTGAGAATGGAAGAATTGGGGGATGGGGAAGGGGAGATTGGGCATAGTGTGGAGGAGAGGACACGAAAAGAGGACAGTGTTTGTTGTAGCATGGCAGGATCAACTTTGTTGGACTGACCGCAGGAAGATTACCTGAACGGGCGTTAATTCAGGGTTGGGGGTGACCCGGATGTGTGGAGAGCGATTGGTGGGTGGATGGAGGACAGGGCAGGAGTTGTTGGTGGTTAGTCTCGGGCGCTTTATCTCCCATGTTGGGCCTCGGCTGATGGATTGAACCGATCATGGGGACCCCTGATATCCTGAGTTGGGGTCCTTGATTGAAAATTGTAAACAATGGGGGTGTTTGGGGTCCCTGTAGTTGACTGAAAAAGGGAGATGGATTGCCGCTGAGTTATTATCTCACGCTCACGAGGTCGCACGGGGGACGACCAGCGCTCAGGAGTACATATAGCACACATCCTCCATCCGAACCGCTACTGCCCTGTCCTCCATCTACAAAGGCACGCCACCCCTGCCTCCTCCAGAGTTTAATATACTCAAGACAAACACCCTTCGCTACTTCTAACACCCTCCTTCTGTATCTTGTATCCAACAATGCCAGACCTTCCATCTACACCGAGGAAAGCAGTCTCCTCAACTTCTGCAGCCGCCAGATCTCAGCCTCAAAAGAAACCCGGAGCGCCCAAGCCAAAAGGCGCCGTCAGAGCAAAGTCGGGCTGCTATACTTGCAGAATCAGAAGGAAGGTGTGTATACCTCCCCTCTCGCACCCAACAACGCCTACAAATCTCCCATCTTCCCAATCCAACGCGCCTCCATCATCAACCCCCTATTTCCCCCGACGACCGTGGCGGTGCCCCCACTCATCTTCATCTACTCTAGAAATGTGATGAACAAGCAAACGAGCATGGCGCTTGCCAAACTTGCGTTCGTCTTCGTCTCCAATGCCTCGGCTTTGGCGCAAAGAGACCCGACTGGATGAGGGTACGTTCAACGCGAAAATTTTCATTGCGCCACTCGTCTCACTGCGCATCTCTACTTCAGGAAAACAACAGCGTAACAGAGCTGAGGGAAAAGATCAAGACCTTCCTTGCCTCGCAGGGCATGATCAAGGGTCATTCCGGCTCAGGCCCTCGCTCAACAGATGGCGATCCCCCAGTCCTTGTCCTCGTCGAGGCTCTCCAAACTTCCAATCCCTCCACCCCCACCCTTTCACAACCTCCACTCGACGGCAGCTACCGGCCACAAGGCCTCCCTCCCACCATGCGCGAAGGTCACTACCATCCTCACTCTATGCCACCACCGCCCGAACACTACACCACTGCTCCCCCTAGTATGTTCCCTTTAATGTTTCATTATCCGCTTGGTAGTAATATTCTTCAGGCTGGCACTCTCACATTCCAGAGTTGAACCACCATGATCCTTCTCGAGGCGGTCAAGGACTGCCCACAGTTCCCGGCGTGATGTATCCCGACTCTAACTCTGCACTCTTATCATCTCCTGCTAGTCTACCTCTACTTAACTCTCCTACTTCTTCTTGTAAGACTCAGTACCGTTATTAGTGTATCATTGAATGTATTGTGCTCAATGGCCTTGTTATTTGTTAGGGCCTAATGGAAATCATCGTTACCTACAGCATCCTTCCCTCGACATCGCCCAGCCTCTTTACATGAACCAACCAATCCTTCATCAACGTCAAGATCTCAGTCTCCAACCTTACAATAAATCTCTGCGTAGCTCATTTGGTTCATTGTATACTGAGCATATCGCAAGCAGTCCATCGACCGATGAGGAGACCTCACTGTCCAATAGCCCGCCAGGTCCCTTGCCGTACGCTGTGCAGGGATACGACTACATGCTAGCAACAACCATCGACCCGCAAATGCTAGTCAATCACTACCTCCGCAATGTAGTTCCAATCCAGTATCTGATGGCGGATAGCTCCATCCTGCATCATATGCAACAGCTCATTCAATCCAGCCGGGCTGCTGAAGACGCTGCTTGTATGCTCGCCGCGATGCACATGTTCCGCACTCGCATGACCTCCGAGGACATGGTCCAAACTCAGTTCAATCGATTATTACGATCTCTTCCGGCCACGAAGGATGACTACACTGAAGGAGACGCTATGGCCGGTCTGCACCTTGTCTCAACGTATCTATTCAAAGGGGGTCGAGGGGCGTGGCACCTCTATCTGAGGATTGCGAGCAAGTTCGTGTCGCGGGTCTTTCAATCTCAAAAGTACTACGGAGCAGAAGATGTTCTCAGGAACTGTAACGACTCTACGAGGTTCATCATCAAGACTACGTTCTGGTTCGACGTCCTCGCTTCTGTTACGACTCTGGAGGTCCCCAGGTTCCTCGAGGATTATCGACTACTCTTCAATCCCTCAAGAGCCTTCGTGGACGATCCGGAATCCAACGAGAAGTTCTCGATGCTTCCTACGATGGGATGCGAGAACCATATCGTGCTCGCCATTGCCGAGATATCGAACCTTGCCAGCTGGAAACAGTCTCAGGAGTTGAGAAATTGCTTGAGCATACCTATGCTTGCTCGACGCGGAGCTGAGATTGAAGCTATACTCGATAGGTCTTCAGTGGTCTCTGACCATTCCATGGACATCGACCAAAATACGCCTACCCCTGGACCCTCGTCCCTCCCATCGATGCCCAACCTCAATGGTTTCGGCTATCATGGCTCATCGAGTGGCCCCAGCGGTAGCGGTGGAGGCGGTGGTAGCAGCTCCAACTCTGCCCACTCATCCTCTTCCCAACACCAACCCATGTACAGCGATCTGGAGCAGCGTCGGCGGTTAACGAACGATATATTCCATTCCGCCGCACGCGTATATCTCCATAGCGTTCTTTCTGGCGAATGTCCAGAATGTCCCGAGATCATTTCATCCGTGCAACAGACGATCGAGTTGTTCGAAAAGGTTCAGATAGCTTCTCCGGCTGTCAAACGAGCTGTTGTTCGAAATGTTGTTTTTGCGATCGCCATTTGTGGATGTTTGACGGATGATCCGAGGCAGAGAGCGGTATTGGAGGATTTGTTTAGGTCTCAGGATAGTGAGACGGTGGGGAATTTGCAGGAGGTGGAGAGTTTGATTAGGGGTGTGTGGGCTGCCAGGAAGGAGAACGGTGGAAAACCTGTGAATTGGAGGGAGGTCATGCAGAGTAGCAATGCGAGGGATAAAATCTTGTTGCTTGTTTGAACTCTTTCGCTATCGTCGCTGTCTTCGTTGCGCCCGCCAATCACTTTGTATAGGGTCCCGGAACCCGCGTTTCGTCTCGAGCTTCTTCTGTTTTCTTCTTTGCTCTTCTTCATTTTGTGGTTCATGGTCAGGACTCGCATGGTGTTTCTTGCTGCAAGATTTTTTTTTCGCAATTTTTCATTCTCTCCTCATGTTTTGCATTCTGTCTTCTTCCATACACGGTTCTCTCATTGGTTCCCCGGTCTCTTAACTTGCTTTTGACTGTGACGGTCGTGTATTCTGCGACGCTTTCTGGTGACATAATGACCCCCTCATGTGAAACAAATGCCGCTGTATTATTTCTGTCGGCCTCTGGAAGGCTTGGGATGTGTTAAACGCTGTATTCTCGATGTTTCCTGTGTTTGCTTACTTCCTCGCATACATTTTCCTCCTTCCGACCTTCCATCTAACGCTCGCTCGGTCCCTGCAGGTCCATGTCATTCCCAAATTCCATACTACCAACGACAACAAGTACATACCCCACTCAATCTCCCTTCCAATCATCAAGGTCCCGTGCTTACATTTCATCATTTCGCTTTCCACTATCATGGTTTCTGTCTTGTCATCCACCTTTCCCTGTTCGAGTTGTAACTTGCCTATCCTTGTTATGTTCTTACATCCGTCTGTTGCTATATCCAATGACCTAGGTTATGAAACTTGATACCGTTTATTATCTAGACTGGGCCTTAACAGCGGCGTCACGAATCGTTAAACGAATTCCCTCTATCCATCATCTTGGTTGATCGACTCTTTGCAACTCCCGAACAACAAGTGACTGAAGCGCATGGTGCATATGTGGTGCACTTACATGGGCGTCCCCCAGCGGTCCTGATGATCCCTCGTGGAAGCTTGTGGTCAAGGCATCCAAAGTCCAGGGGCCAAGGCGTCTCCAAGTTTGAGGCTATCGCCCAATGTCACATCTTGGTCAGATCAAACTCATGTCCAAAGAAGGATCAACGTGCTCTCCTAGGGTCCGACGATTCTTTCGCATCCCTCCGCTCTTCAATTTAGTATCCAACCCTTGGACGCTTGACTGATCTGAAGTCTGTAATGAGTTACAGAACCTTCAGTCAGTCGGAGAAATGCACGTTCGAGGTCTATTGTGGTGAGTAGACTGCCTTCCGGGATCGTGGTTTGGGTGTTTCGGGCTGCGACCTTCGAAGGGGTCACTTTAGGCTCCCCGAATGGTCACCGAACTGCTTCTTCTTCGTCTTCTTCTCTATCTGGCATCTGCCATGGGGAGGGGAGTTCCCAACGACTTTGGATCCGTCAAAAACGCGCCAGACGGAAAGGGTTTGGACCAACACCACACGTCTGACCTTGAATCCACTTCATCCCTCCGGCATTGGCAGGGATTCACACAGACAAAACACACACGATGCAGGCTATAACGTTGATATCTTACGAAACCCCTTCGTCTCGCTCTGCCTGCTCGCGTCTCTTGTCATTAACACGAGCCCTAGACTTGTTTTATCGTCTATCGCAGCAGCTGTAAACAGGGTCGTAGTAATACAGAAGTTTAATTCCGTGATGTATGCAATAATCTCCCGAGCTTTGAAGACGGTAACACCGATGGTGGCTTATACATGTCATGATGGGGCTGATCCCAACCTTCCTGCCGTTCCCCTAGTTCCACTTGTATGGTCCTTGAAAGTTTCCCAGGCCCAGTGAAAGTATAATTTGACCATATGGTCCGAGTGGTGTTGAAGTATCGCCTGCGCAAAGGGGTTTCCGTTAGCCCGAATGTGGAGATCCTAAACACGACGGAAAAGGGTAACTCGGCGTTCGGCATTTCAGCTGTTGGTTGTTCCTTCGCCTCTTTTTGTCTTGTTTGTTTGATTTATTTTTGTTTTTTTCTTCTTTGCGGGCTTCGATTCCTGCTCGAGTTGGAGATGGAGATCATGAACCTTTGGTCTGGTCATTCTACTCACATCAAAACAGAGAAGTCTCGAATAACAGTCGCACTGTATTTGCGTTCTGTCGATGGTCGTTACTGCCCCTTGCTCCATTTTTCTCTACGTTTTCCCACTTGGTTGCCAGGAGAAAAAAAAAGGGAATGGAGGTATCCCTTACCTTTTCCTCTCACTCTCCCACTCGCTTTTTGCCTTTCTGCGCCGTTGTTGCCAACAACACGAGACAGCGAAATCCACGATAGGAGCGGCCAACGAACACACTGTCAGAAATATACTTTGTGCCTGATTTCAGGTGAGAAACGTAAAAGTTGTGTGAGAGAAAGAGACATTATCTCAACTTCAACTGATGGTCACGGTCGCCCTTGCTCCTCCCGCCCCCTGGAGCCCGCGCGTTGCACCCTCTCGTACTCTCGTACCTGAGGGCCTCCGTCCCACTTATAATGACCATCAGTGCCTGCAACGAGACATGAATTGGTCGACGATTCACAGCGTGCTGATCGTTCCAAGCTCGTTCTATTGTTGATGTGTCGCCTTCATTTTATGGGTGAATTGCCCGACGGATTTTTTTTTTTGAAAACGTGAGAGGTCTACTAACCGTATTTGAAGTCTCGATGGCTTCAGTCCGACCTTGACCGGAGGCACTCTCGATCAGATTTGATCGCGGGACATGTTTGGTGTTGTTTGCATTTAGCCTTTAAAGGAAAGTTGAACCTACGGGTGGATGAAAGAACGAATGTTCCGTGTTCCCCAAGTTCCCGATGTTCTTGAAATAGATTCATCCTCGAGCGTAATACGTCTGTTTACTCGTGTCAGTAGCAGAGTGGTAGGAGAGGTGTATGAATCGACACACATCCCAGTCAGTCGAGGCTAAGCTTCGCACTGTATGGGTCTTCTTCCGATCTCCAACGGTCAGAGGGGAGTGGGAAGAATCAATTGCCTACGAAATGGTGAATGGCTTCCCACCTTCTGTGAATTCTGGACGATCAAACAGGATCATAATCATCAAAATGCATGGAACTTACCGACGAGCCCTCTTTTTCAAGGGATCTCTAGCGTTACTGATCTAGTACATGCACGACTGAGGCGCGTACGCACTTGAGCAACTTACGATAGACAAGGTGGTCATTCATCATCAAGAACCCAAAGCCCAGTAAACACGGCAGCAATGCCCCAACAGTTCCTTAACTCAATGGCAGACTAGCCGGGCGTCCGGGGGGTCGAATGACCTATGAGTGCTCCGTGACGGAGGAGAGCCATGTGGGTCTCCCTCTCCTCATGCCGGTTTGAGATGGTTGAACCGTTGTTGGATGAATGACATGCAAGAGCCAGAATCACTAGCACCGGATTTCTGTGCAAAACCCGTCCAAACGAGCGTATCTCCAGGTTGACCGAGAGTTACTGTTGTCGTGTTATTATCTCTCTTCGAGGGGTTGTTGTTTCATGACGTATCGCCAGCCACATTGGTCGTACCACGGGCGGCTGTGCAATTGAGCTGTACAAAACGTGGCTTTTGGTGGCTCGATGACCTTGTTCTTCGTTGAGGAGTTTCGTTCGCTTTTGCACAGGTTTGTATAGCTTGAGAACGGGTGATGACTCTACGGCCTGGGGAATGACTTGGAGGAGGACTCGTGCTCAATGACGCGAATATTCTGGAAAAATATAATCGAAAAAACGTGGTATTAGGCCGATGCGGGATCGGACGGTCCTGATGCCGCACTGCCGCAGACCTCCGATATGCTGTGATAAAGTATAAAAAAAATCGAGGGTAATTCCTTTGCCTCATTGAGCTGTTGGTTAGTTTGTAAAAGGCCGACATGTGTTGTTGACAATGGAGCTTGGGTGGTGTGTTGGGATGTTCTGTAGTAGCAGGAGAGACGCAAGGCTGACATGCACGAGAGGCTTTTTTACATCCTTGGTGTCAACTGTATGTGGCCGCGGTTATGAGGACGGGTACCGAAAAGTTGAGCCATAGTAACGGGTCGCACGCAGATCGTCTGAAATCGCTTGTGTCTCAGGATCCATCCTCAAGACGAATCTAGGCACGAATTGGAAAGTGCGTGGCAGATAAGGGTGAAGTTTGGGGCGGATTGACCCAGAATGTATGATGGGGCGAAATAAGTGAGAACGTGAATACTTTGCGAGTAAATGAAGTCCCGACTGGGGATGGCTCCTCGGAGCACGGGGTATTACCTCAATGTGAGATTGGGTGGGGTTGCGATTGTGAATCGTCGGGTGGCCCCCCATAGGCAGATATTAGTATGTGTAGCGTATCTACGTTGTGCGAGATCCTGGATGTCGTCGTTGACAAGGTTCGCTAGGGACGATTGATGGTCAAGGACGGACTCGAGTCTGTCCCGTTGGGAAGAAGGGTCGCTCGTTTGGAGGGACCGATGTGCAAGGGTTCTTAGACGCATCGGAGGTGACAGACGGAAGGGGAGGACAAAGTCGGTGAATAGATCGGAGACCCAATTGTTATCCCGATTTGGTAGGTTTGTTATTAGTCGGTCTGGGCACCCACGTATGTTTTACGCGAGTTTTCATGCACTGCGATGAACTCGTCCGCACAGGAAAGGCAAGTAGCTGTGAGATTTCTAGGCGAGATTTAATGGGTGGGATTTCGTGATGGGACCCATTTTACAATTAGTCTCACATTCCTCATTCCACACTCCCCTTACCACTGGTTTACCAGTGCTTTTCATATCCCTCCGCCGGACTACTGGTCGGACCCTTGGTGACGATCTGGACATCACCTTTCTTCTCGGTGCTTACCTTCTTACCGACATAGCTAAAAGAGGGTGCACCTTTTTCAGCCACAATATCTCAATCCCCCACCACTGCCTTCCTACCTCCATCCGTATATTACATGCCTGTCCCCACTTCTACCCTCATCATTGAGGCGGGCCATTCAATGGACGCGAAAACAGAAACTACTTCTTCAGCAAGTGGCCACAGTCAATCCCCTTCTCCAGAACTTCAATCCCCCGCCGCCACCTCAAGCAACGCTTCGCCAATCTCGGTTCCAACCCTCTTGTACAACCCACCTGCAGCTTCAGAGGAACAGGAAACCGATCAGCGAAGTACGAGAAGCACCCCAACCCGATCGACCGTGGATTTGACGCGTGCTCAGTCAGCCAGCAAGGGTGGTTGCTGGTGAGTCCTAATTCCATTAGTATCCTGCATTACGTGCTCATAGTTCTCCTTCTCCTTCCAGGACGTGTCGAGTGCGACGCAAGGTCCGCCTTCTATCTCCCTGACTCGTTCCGAATAACCCATCTGATCGTATACAATAGAAATGCGACGAAGAACGTCAAGGTGACTCTTGCAAGACATGTATCCGGCTTAGGATCAACTGTCTTGGATGGGGCCCAAAACGTCCTGACTGGATGAGGGTTCGTTATTCAGGACCCTTCTTCTGTACAGTCCATTGACTCCTTTCTGCCTACAGGACAAAGAAAAGGTTGCCGAATACAAGGCCGCAATCAAAGAGAAGCTCACAAGGGAAGGTCTCATTCGGGGGCAGCCTCGTTCTGCCTATCGTCAACATGCATCCTCGAATGTCGTCCCTTCCCAACAGTACCAAACCCCAGCTGTCGCGGGCCCAGGACCCAACACGATGCGTCGCGCAGTTAGCGGCAACTCTGTTGATTACAACTTCCGGCAAAGCTATACCACTCAACAATTCCAACAAACAGCAGGCCTCATGTCCGTCCTACCCGGTTAGTCTTTGTTCAGTTTCGTCGTCGGCCTTGTATGGCCTGTTTCGTGATTTGTGTACTGACAGCCTTTGGTTTAGGCGCCGCTCCTCCCGATTCTGACGTGGCTCCAATGAGCTCATTCGTGGAACCAGCACTCAACGACCCTCTATTCTATGTTTCGCCTACCCTCCCCGTCGCCTCCCACTCAGATAACCTTCCTTTCGATGCCTTCCTTTCTGGGAATGAATTCGTTCCTCAGACAGGGAGCACCCAAGGAATTGCACCCGTCTTAGATTCATCCACGAATCAGGAAGATTATATAGTATACTACTTCCAAAACGTTCGCAAGCTACAATTCGTGTTCGCGGGAACCTCTCTAACGAACACACTGTACTCCGTAAGCACCTGATCACGATCGAACTCTTCTTTGATCACTAAGAAGACACGATCTTAGATTCTAGTGTCAGAGCCCCGAGGTGCACTGTCCAATGCCATTAGTGCTTTAGCCAGCCTTCACCATGCCCGTACGCGAATTGTCCAGGGCCTTGATGCCCCCAACCGAAACCCTGAGCGATCGATGCCGAAATATTTTTATGACCAAGCTGTATTTCAACTAATGAACTCCAAGACGATGAACGGACGCTACACAGAGACTGATGCCATAACGGCTGTGTATCTGATTGCCTTCTCTACGCTTTCTGGAGGAAGTACGAATTGGACGACCATGTTGGAAGTTGCATGCGACTGGCTCGCACAAACTGGGCTCCACGAGGAGCAGAATCCGAAGTTGACTCTTCTGGGTATGACACCGGCCGGTAGATTCGCAGCGAGAGCTACGATGGTGAGTGGACATCCGTCTTCATCGCGAAACCCACACATCAATTCTGACTCACTTTGAAATTCGATTCTTCTTTGTATTCAGTGGGTGGACGTGATGTCAAGCGTTACTTTGATGCAACCACCACGTTTCCTGTCACTATACCGTCGAATGTTTGGGGGAGGCGGTGCGGGGTACTGGTCCAGCACAAACGAACATTTTGATCTCAGAATGGATAAACTCACGGGATGTCCTGACGAGGCTGTTTTGGCCCTGGCGGAAACTGCCGCCCTCGCCCACTGGAAGGCAACCGAACAACGGAATGGCACTCTCAGTGTCCGGGAACTCATCAGACGCGGGGACGAGATCGAGCGAACGCTCAAACAGCGCCCGGCATCAAGAAGCTTCTCTGATATGGACAAGGGCTCCCCCGGGGCACAGACTCCTCCGTTCTCATCCCCGGAGCTTGCAGGCGGTCTTGCCGCTGCTTTACCTCAATCTCCACTCGCCACAGGCCCCGACTCGTCCTCCCCGAGCGAGGACATGCGACGAGTAGTGGCCAAGATATATCGCGAGACCGCCGTGCTCTACCTCAACACGGTCTTGAACGATTCACATCCAGGTACGCACCTATTCCCTTCTCTTCTTGACGCTGAGCGGTATACTGATATGATTGTTTCCATAGGTGTTCCTGAGATCACGAATTCAGTCAACGTGCTCTCTGATCTCCTTCAGAGACTTCCTGTCTCTGACTTTGATCGGGCAGTCATCTTCCCACTTACTCTAACTGGCTGCATGTCCGAGGACCCCTTCATGCGGGAACTGGTCAAGCAGCGGTGTACATATCACCATGACGATTATGTTGGAAACATGTATCAAGCACGTACCTTGGTAGAGTCAGTCTGGAACAGGCGTACATCAATCATGAGCAGTACCAATCACCGAGGGACTCCCATCGACTGGAGAGAAAGCCTTCGTGATCGGTTCTCAAACCTGCTGCTCGTGTGAAGCCCCGCGCCCGTCGTGTTGCTATCATCACCGCCCACCAACGCCCGTCACCATACCCGACATCTTCGCGCTTCGCTCGCCATACATCAGCATCTATCTAACATAACCTATCAACTCGTCAAATCGTTTTATTTCGTCCAAACCCAAAGCTAAATACCTGTATCCTTGATTTTTTCTTCTTCTTTAAAAGCCTTCGCTCCAAAGTCCGTCGCGTTCGAGGTTTCCTGGGAATCCCATAGGTTATTTGTTATTCTTCTCCAAATGCGGTACACGACAGCACCACAAAGACACACCTTTTATAGATGGCTGTCGTGCTCATGCCCTTTCACGACATACCACGACATGTTCGTTCTTCGCCCAACCCCCTTCAGTCATACCTTTTGCCTGTATTAATGTGTCATTAGCCCCCTTTCGTATCATTGTAGTCGAATGCTTGAATATAACTTACCATATACCCCATCATGTCAAACCATCTGTTGGAAAGAGTGATACAAGCATGAAACCTGGGAGAAAATCTGGCAAAGACATCACGTGTCAGGTATGTTGATAGACAGATCCTCGAGGCAGTCAGGGTGATGATCCACGAGGTGTGGTCAGACAGACCGAGGTGAGAGGTCAATGCTGAAACGCCAACAACGAACTTTGCTCTGGAGAGTGGCGAGGATGGTGCTCGTGCACAAGCAGGTGCTGAGGAGTGTGGCGATGGCATGGAGAGTGGGTGAGCACGAAAACACGAGGCCGCGTTCTCTTTATGAGGTGCGAGTCTGGTCGCGCTCGAGGTGCTTGGGCGCCCCAATGGGCGGATGGCCCCGAAAAGGACAGGGTCCGCCGACATGGGATGGGGCGAGCGGTGG